>BQNB010046793.1:9518-43501 GCA_026074375.1 Tanacetum coccineum
TCACCACATAATGTACAAGGACATCAAAGATTGAAGAATCAAAGACTTTAAGCTACAGACAGAAGGTCAATGAAGTAGAATGCTAGAATTTATAATGCATTTTCTAGGGTGACCTCCCTTAGGGGGAGATTGTTAGGATTATGAAAAAGACTCGGTCACCCCGTGTATAATCTAGAATAGCATAGCTTGTTGTCTAATTGTAAGCGTATGACTAATAGTATTGGGCCGGGCCTTTAGCCCACTTGTAAGCCCATACTCAAGCCCATTGGGGCATAAACACTCATGTATATAAACCCCTTTCCAGCCATGGGAAGGGGTTGGTTGTTCATTTTATCACAAAGCTTCCATTTGGTTTTTCTCTTACTAGAAATACTTCACTTTCTCTCTCTAGATAATTTGCCAACCCAATCATCTATGCTTGTGTTATGATATCATGTATACTACAAAAAGGATATGCTCGGAGGGGTAGGGGAGTCTTGCACTAAAAATAAGTGCAAAGCACAGGTGTGGGATAGTTATATGATCGAGATGACCATCATAATAATTACAGGTTTTAAACATGGGTTAATCCTAGTGCCTCTTATCTAGCAAATCCTAATACTTACAATGCAGTCTCAGGATGCATCATAAAAATAAGTTCTAGAATTTAATACACTACCGGTACACTCATATAATTTTATACCGATACTAATGTTCCAGAAAAGGCAATAAAGACCATATGTACACATCCGTAACGACGAAATAGACATATATGATTGTATTCAAACCTTAGCTCGAACAAGCTAAAGGTATAAACTATCTTGGATATCGAAAATGGATACTCGAATTCCTAAAGATCTAAAGGCGAATCTCACATTTTTGGGGTAGAATTTTGAGGGTTTTTATACTAGTCATATAAATTCCTATCTATGGGACGCTATTAATACTCAGTTTTCTCCGGTATGTGTCATAAAAAATTCTAAATTTTGGTTAAAATTACTGTCTATGCTATGTTTCGATATATTACCCATCATTTTAAGGACAAAACAAATGACAATTGAAGGAATAGTTTCTAAGGATTATTTCCCCATACACTTAAGTTGAACATTGTCATTAGTGTTCTTAAAAGTACCCGTATAAACGAATAAAGGGAAAAGAAAACAAGTAAAAGAAACTAGTACTCCCCTGGTTTGCTCAATAATGGAGAAGAAACATGCGATAACTAGTTAAATCATCCTCCAAGAATCGTCTAATGAAACTTTCTAAGAACTTCCAAGCTTCTTATCATCAAATGTAACATGTAATCAAAGACAAAGACAACTACACCAAGCATAAAA
The DNA here is from genome assembly GCA_026074375.1 of Tanacetum coccineum. Classification (NCBI taxonomy): domain Eukaryota; kingdom Viridiplantae; phylum Streptophyta; class Magnoliopsida; order Asterales; family Asteraceae; genus Tanacetum; species Tanacetum coccineum. Next base: position 10,835 of record BQNB010046793.1, read on the forward strand.
TCGACGGGATAGATATATATATATACAATGAGATTTTAGGGTTTGACTCTATTAAAGCAGTAAAGATAGGAAAGCGATGATATAATCATAGGTTTATGTAGGTTTACAACAAAATTACAAATTTTTAATATTACACATTTTTTTTTAAAAATACTTAAAAATTTCAAAGCTTAACATTACTGGAGACGCGACGCCGTCGGGTTTAATCCTGACACCGTCTCCACGCACTGTGAAGATTTCCTCTTCGTTTTTAATGAGAAATTTCCTACACGCGAATTTTTTTAGTTATATATGTAGAAAACACTGCATAAAATCCTAGTATTAATCATTACAATCATATGACTCAAAACTGACACAAATTAATTTAAACAATTTATTTTAAATGTTTGAATTTGGTTCTTATAAACCAGATATATCCCCTACACTTATTTTGTTACAAAATACCTTTGATTGTAAATAAGAAGAAGTTACAAACAAACAAAGCATGATTACAAAATGATTCAAACGTTTAAAACATACAAGAATAACCAAGGACACTCCTAAATGCCGAGAAAGTAATATTGGGTTTGCTTCTAAAGCGCTTTTCTATTTATGGAGTATGTAGCTAGGATCGAATCATACGCTAATACGTAAATTCTCCTATCATCATCCATTTCTATTGGCAAGAAAGAGCAAGAATTCTCTTATATTTGAAGTTTTAGTTTTTTTTTTTTTATCCTCTATTGGTCGAACTTCATCTCCTTTTCCTGGTGAAGTTTTATCTTTTCTTCCATTCCAAGACTAACCTATTTACGGTCATAGTGGGGGCTATAGGCTCTATATCATTCTTAATCCCTTTCTCGACCTTACAGAGGGATTCGGGTATCCTATGAAAACTTATTTTACTCTTTCTAGACCTTAGAATTATGGTGCCCTTATCGAACTTAATCACGACCTTAACCATTGTCATGAATGGTGTTCCTAAGATGAAGGGCCTCTTTTCGTCTTCCTTTATGTCTAAGATCATGAAGTCCACGGGGTACACATAACCATCAACATCCACTAATACATCTTCGGCTATTCCTAAGGGATAGATATACGAGTGAGTAGCCAGGGAAAGCCTAATATCGGTTTTTACAGGCCTTTCATTGGTTAGCTTACTATAGGTGGAAAAGGGCATGACGTTCACATCAGATCCTTGGTCAACTAAGGCATTTGTGTGTTTTAATCCATCCTATGTTACATGGTATTTCACAATTTCCTCAATGTCCTCATTTCTTTGTTGTCTTTTTCTTGAGGATTGCTTCATATACAGGCCTCCTAGTTGGTGACAATAATTATAGGTATTCCTTTTATTTTTCCGACTTGGACTTCTGAAATAGGAGTCTATTGTAAATCCTTAGTATTATCAACAAGTCCCTCGATTAGTTTTTCATTAATCATATGCTTTAGGTCATATCCTACAGGCTGAGAATTGGGTGCCTCCACTGTTCTTTTTTTTGGGTAAAGGGTTACCCCGGTAAAGTATATTAAAACAAAAAAGTTAAGTACAAATGGAATGTGACTGAAGTACCACATTAACCTCAAGCTAAGCAGCTTGATAAACACCTAAAACTAGAGCTTATGACATGCCATAAACATCTTACAACTCTAGAGACAACTAATTGCAACTAGAAACATGACCACCTGAAACAAGTCTAAACCAGCCTGCAGTTGTAAAAGATGAATTTCCACCAGCTTTTGTGTTTTAAATTAAGTTAACTGATTTATCATGCACATTTTCAATAGCTTCTTCATCATCTTCTTCTTCTTCTTCATCATTTAAGACAGAAAAATAATTAAACATGGAGAGATTATCTTTCTTAGACGAATTACCAGTTGTCTTCAACATAGATGAAGATTGAGATGTATTACCCACATAAGTAGGTCCCTTCTTTGATGCAGTTGTAGTCGCCTTTGGCTCATATCTAACATTATGTTTAACCGAAGGACCAGTAAACTGACCAGCATTAGTAGACTTGGACTTACCATTCCTCTTCTTCTTTTTACCCACTGTTTGGAAACTATCATTAGTCTTCTCAACAGTAGGAGTAATAACATTAGAAGTAGTAACAATAGGAGGAGTCATCACCTTTTTAGGGCATATAGTCGTAAAAACATGACCAAATATCTTAATATAATCACATCTAGGTGTGGCCTCCATTCAATAATCAACACGATTGGTTTATTTGTGAAACCATCCTCCTCCGAAAGAGATGGAATACCAATAGTACACATCCACGAGATCAACCTCTGGCATTTATCCTCAATTAAGCACCGAGCCAAAACTACTCCTACCCTACGATTCAATACACATGGAGCTTTGTGTATGACTCAAATCATAACATGCCTTATAAATGAACGTAAGCAAGTTAGACTAATACCATCCTCTCAAACGGACTTGGATGAAAGACATCATGAAATTTAACAATATCAGTATGCGAGTCAATTTTCTTTGAGTCAATTTAATATCCATCGACCATTCTTAAGAATTGATCGGAGATTTATGAATCAACCAAGGACACCCTCCAGAACAGCTCTAAACAGCCGTTTAATCAAAATTTGTAAGAAAAAGAAGCCTTTATAATTCATCATAATCTTTTTAGCCCATTGTTTCGTCCAATTGGCCACTGCTTTTCTTCTTTTCTCATCTCTCTTGATTGGCTCATTTTTGATCCAATTTTTAGCTCCATTCTTTGTCTCAGCTTCTTTCACTGGCATCTATGCATTTGACCAGTAAATTTTTTCGATGTTGTTGCTGATTGCTACGTTATCTTTGTCACTCTTTTCTTCCTCTCCTATGGTGAGAGAGAAATAATTTATGTTTTTGGTGACGGGGGATTTAGCCTCTTCTATGATCAACACTTTTTTAGTAGCCCTGCTGGTTGTAAGTTCCATAAGAAGCCTGAACATTTCAGCCATCTTATCGTTGATCTCCTGCTCGTTGTTTGAAAAATGGCATCTCAAATCTTTTCCATCCTTTCGCGTTGTGCTGCCATGTAGTCTCGTACTCGAGCCTTGAAAGTGGTTCCAACGCTTGTGGCTGAGGGTTTGGACTGGTTACGTTTCATGATAGTGAAAGGGTTCTGCTTTTGATGGTCTCATTTTTGGTTTTGCAGGTGGGGTTTGAATAAACCGCTTTCATGCATAGCTTGATGGGACTTTGCGTTTGAGCTAGGTTTAGGTGTGAGTCATGACCACTTTAGTAAGAAATTGATCTGGTCTTCAAGCTCAAGAAGACTTCGGTCAGGTGTTTTTAAGGTGCTTTGAGGTGTAGAAATAGCCTGAGTCAGTTTTTTTTGACGAATCGTGGTGAATCATCAATCTTTCATGGTCGTAAGAGGCGAGGATCTTAAGATTTCCCAGGATTCGTCGATGTTCTTATTTCGCAGAGTTTGCCGCCGGGCAGCGCGGTCAATCTCGCAACTTAGATGAAACGGGACATGATCATAAAAAATTTGAATTAAAAGCCAAACGATCGTTCTATGATGAGGGACTTTTTGGCGTTAAGTCTGAAAATGAGTACATGCTTCAGAAAGAGATTCTCCTTGATGTTGTTGGAACATAAGGATGTCACTGCGGAGTTTTTGTCACACCCCCAAACGGGGCCTGGACGGAAACACATATCCGGGAGCGTGACGTCATAATATATATCACATAAGATTACAAGAACGACCTCTAAGGGTACATTTAGAAATTCAACATCATTTGCATTAAATAAAATAGTTAAAGTTTTACATAGGTTCATAGATAATATGCGGAAGCGAATAAAAGGTTTTAAAGTTTGACAATAAGCACCTGAGAAAAACATGCTTAAAACGTCAACATAAAGTTGGTGATCTCATAGGTTTGGATTTGATATAAGAGTGGACCACAAATTTGGAAAAATGCATGTGACTATTATAACAGATACAATATCACATAAAAAGCATCTACATTGCACTAAGCTCATGATATCGAGGCTAAATGTAATGGGAGCATGCAAAATACTAAATACACTTGCCCCAACGGGTGCCAACATGGCGCTTCACCGTATCACTCGATATGGTATACGTCCGTTGACCATGTAAGAGCTACTTACACTGACGAGGATGATTAGTCCCAATAGATCTATTTACAACACTCGTGCTCACTTACCAATCTAACTGATCATAAGTAACTAACGGTTCATGATAACTCAGGCATACAAGTTTCAACATTTACTTAGGCAACACGTAAACAAGATTGGAAAAAACGTAAAGCATTTGTGTCCAATGTTTAAAAGCAAGCAATGTTTCTCACCCCAAATAGTTAAGCAAAGTAGTAAAAACGTGGGGCTATGAACTCACCTTAGCAAGATGAGCGAACGGTAAATCACGTAAATGAAAGATGATATAGAAATCTAGCCGTGATCTAGATAAATAAAGCGTCTTAGGAAAACAAAAAGTACTAAATATAGCACAAAACGCTTAATATAGAAAGACATCATGTGTGTTTGTGTTTGGTTTTATTTTATCAAAACAAAAGGACTTTAGAGAGATTATAACGTGTCTTCGTTGATTCCTGACATTTTTCGAAAGTTACCATCTATAGAAGTTTCCTTTTTAGAAAGATTTTAGTTCCAAAACACTAATTCTAGTCCCCTATATTTGGAAGTTTTCTATATTTTCAAACGCATAACTCGTCTTTATCGCTTAATTTCTATGTCTGTTTCGCTATAACCTAATTAAAGTTACTTTTTTTGGACTCTACCTCATTATCAATCTGACATCATTTACATATTTTTTTGTACATTTCAATGTTTCATAATCAATAACATGAATGGTTTTTATATGTTTTGCCAACGTTAGAAGTCCAAAAATGTCCAAAAGTGTCCGAAAACCTCATTTTATTTTCCAAACAGCACTACGTAAAAATGGTTTTGCCGAAAAATGTTTTAAGTTTTATTTGGCTTTAACTTGGCCGTTTTAAGTCTAATTTTAATGTACAATATATGAAAAACTATCTATTCGAAACGAGCTCTCCAAAAACTACTTTTTACGCTATTGAAAAATATTCAAATCGCCTTTAAACCTTCCAAAACATTTTGGATCTTTAATATGTATTTCCCAATACGCTTCCAAAAATCACGCCAACTTTACATAGTGCCTTGTCTTAGCCTATTCTCAATTCAAACTAATTCCATAACCAACACACTATAAACTACCTAATCCCTTTATTTCTATGTATTGCAACTCACTTTTCACTCACTCACCAGATCGCCAAAGTCATAATACATATTACTTCTATTTTTATAAAAGATGACAAAATATTAATTCATTTCTTTTTATAAAAAGTGCCACAAACACATGGATTCTTATGCATGAACAAAGTTCATAGTCTATCATCTGGATGTATTGTTCAATCCTCATCCTCCATAACTCAAACTCACCCGGTTTGAGCATGGGAACTTTGGATGCAGCCACCATGTGTGCAGAATCTTGATCCATATCTTCTAGCAAAGTTTCTCAAAGCAACAAGCTCTGATACCACTTGTTGGTCCCACTTCAACACTTCTATAGATCGAATTCCTTAAGCTTGTTTAAGGTTTAGTTATATTAGATAAATCTAACACAACTATAGTAGAAACTTTGTGTGAATGTATTAAAGATTATGCGGAATCTAATCTTTAATAAGAAGAATTTTCAATGGAACAGTAAAACACAATGAATTCAACAAAACATAAAAGCTCCAATATTATTAAGCAAATAATACGAATACTCTCAAAGTATTAGGGTTACAAAGACCTTGAAGCTATGATAATTCTATGAATGACTCGTTTGTTTTGATACGAAAACTATATTCATCTCTATGCCCTAGGACCTCCTTTTATACACCAAGGAGTCCTAAATGGCTTACAATACTTTCCTAAGTAATCATAATCTTCTAAATAAATAACTTATACATATCTTTTACCAAAATATCTCATACAAATCACATAAGCAGTACTAACTAACTTAGCAGTACTAACTTCTTCACTAGCAGCATTAACTCCTTCAGCAGCATTAACTTTGTACTAGCAGTAGTAACTTTTATACTAGCAGTAGTAACTTTACACTAGCAGTAGTAACTACTTAGCAGTTTTTCTTCTAAGTCTCTGAGCAGTCTTAACTTTCACTAGGAGTAGTAACTTCCTCTAGCAGTAGTAACTTTGTACTAACAGTTGTAACTTCACCAGTAGTCTTAAACACTTAAAATAATTTTTATTGAAATTCTCCAGCAGCACTAACTTTGACTAAGTAGCATTAACATCAATAAGAATAGTAGTAATTCCAAACAGCATCAAGAAGACTTTTAATCCCAACAAATTAGGTTGTTACGACACAGAATGGAACATAGACTAGAATCCCGCAATGACAACGCTAAAGTTCCACAAACATTAAGGAGAGTCCCTCTATTTTTGAAGCATGGACTCATATCAAGGACTTAACTCCAAAAGTCCCTCATCATGGAATCTAATCTTGCTCCAAGTAACTAATATTCTATGACCGCATTTGATCACAGACAACCGAAACCCTAAAAAGGAGGATAGACTACGCCGCCAAAGGCCGACTAAGGAAGATGAGTGTAGAAAAGGATTGGGCAACTATTAAAGAGTTAGCCCAATATGAGGATAAAGGATGGAACGATCCCATCTTACCAGATGAAAGGAGCATCGACCACAAAAACCCCAATATAGAACAGTTATTAGGGATCATGGAAAATTATGTCGATATGCTCATGAAAGATGCAATCTCGATAATCAGGAGAAGTGAGAATGTTTTTGGGATATCAAGCGACATGATGCGTCAACTACCTCCAAAACTGTCACGCCAAGAGGCATTCAAGGATCTCGTTATGAATTTCATACTCTATCAAGAAGAAAAAGTTAGGCAACTCTAAGAGTACATGTGTTTTATTGGAAGTGATTTCAAACGACTCTCTTTAGAGGTTGTAGATAAATTAAAGGAGGAAATAAGAATTAAAAAAATACATTCACAAAGATAAAAAAATCACGAGGTACCCCGACACTAAGGATCTCGAGCCCCTTAATGGTCATAAAGTCTCGGAAGCTCTCAGAGAAAAGGCATCTTTCCATACACCTAAATTTGTCTCACCAAAGTCACTTTGTGTCAAACATGTCCGCACAATCTTCCCCATTCCACCTCTTGTAAGCGAAAGTACCTTTGGCTTTAAGTCTGGTACAAAGAATAACCGAAATGTCAAGTCCCGACATGATGTGGAAAATCCGAACCCACAAAGTACCCCACAAGTTCTCCCATCATTTAAGGTATACACCCCGCCCGTGACTTACCCGGAAGAAGTAGAAGGATTACGTTAGGAACCCCGGTGGAAGTAGAACCTTTAAACGAAACACCACTAGAGGATTTGGGCTTGAATACTTGTAATCATGACATTCCTCTTGGAGACAAAAGAGGCCCCAAACCACCCATCAAATCACATAGTTCGGATAGTTTTAGGATGAAAGAAGTAGATAACTTAACCATTCATACGCCACCTTCACCTCACGTGGCGTCTTTCCACCCTAGGGATACGTATTATTATTATCACACATTCATTGATGATCCTAAGAAACATTATGGATTTAAACCAGGTTTATTAAAACAAAGTAGATCCTTAGGTGTTGATCTTTTAAAATTGGAGAAATAGAAGATGATTGGGAATTTGGATTTAAAGAATTTTCTTTTCTAGGAAAAGGACTTAGTTAACCCGTTAGGCCAAAAGAAGTAGAGAAGGTTAGGATTAAAGAAACACAAACCATCGAGCATATAAACAACAACCCAATTAATACAGCATTGACCCTTTCTCTCTCACCATAATGGATTTACTGTTTCTAAATCACACACGCACTTGAACTCAAGTGTAAGGGAACCCTCCCCTTTATTTGTTAATTAAGGGTAGAGTCAGGCTCGTGACTCGAACAAAAACAAATGATTTTTGGGAGGCAACACAATATTTATTTTCCCGCATTTAGGAGTGTCTTGTGTTTTAACTCTTTATTCTTTATTCTTATGTGTTTGAGTCATTTATAATCATGCTTTGTTTTCTTTTTAACCTCTTCTTATTAAAAATAAAAGGTATTTTATATCAAATAAGTGTAGGGGAAAATATCCGGTTTATAAAAACCAATTCAAACATATAAAATAAATTGTATAGATGAATTCGCGTCAGTTTCTAGTCATGTGATTGTGATAATTAATCTCATGTTTATGCAGTACTTTACAAGAAGTAACTAATAGAATTACGTGTATAAATTTTTTCCAAGAAAAGGAATGGGAAGTTTTCACAGAGGCTGGAAACAGCGTCAGGATTATTCCTGACGGCGTCAGGTCTCCAGCTTGTGAAAATTCGAATTATTTTATTATTTTTGAAAAATAATTTTGCACAATTTCCAGAATTTGTAATTTTCTTAAAAACCTGTAGAAAACCTTGATTACTTTAACACATTCACCCTATCTTTACTGCTTTCATAGAGTCAACCCTAAAAGTTTTGTTGTATATATCATTATCCCACCGATTTTACGCCAGGTGTGGTTGTCTTTGTCTTTGATTTACATGTTATATTTGATGAGAAGAAGCTCGGAAGTTCTTAGGGAGTTTCCAGATGACGATTTAACCAGTTATCGCATGTTTCTTCTCCATTATTGAGCAAACCAGGGGATAACTAGTTTCTTTTACTTGTTTTCTTTTCCGTATATTCATTTTATAAGTACTTTTAAGAACATTGGGGACAATTTTTAACTTAAGTGTAGGGGAAATAAGCCTTAGAAACTATTCCTTAAATTGCCATTTGCTTTGTCCTTAAAATGATGAGTAATATATCGAAACATAGCATAGACGGTAATTTTAACCAATATTTTAAAAAATTATGACACATACCGACAAAAACCGAGTATTATTAGCGTCTCATGGATAGGAATTTGTATGACTAGCACAAAAACCCTCAAAATTCCACCCTAAAAATGTGAGGTTCGCCTTTAGATCTATAGGAATTCGGATATCCATTTTTGATACCCAAGATAATTTTACCTTTAGCTTTATCGAGTTAAGGAGTGAGCAATCATGTGTATCTATTCCATCGTTATAGTTGTGTATATGTGGTTTTGTGGCCTTTTCTGGAGCATTAGAATCGGTTTAAAATTATATGAGTGTACCGGTAGTGTATTAAATTCTAGAACTTGTTTTTGTGATGCATCTCAAGACCGTATAGTGAGTATTCAGATTAGCTAAATGATAAGAGGCACTAGGATAACCCATGTTTTAAACCTGTAATTGTTATGATGGTCACCTGGATCGTATAACTAACCTACACCCTTGCCATGCACTCATTTTTACTGCAGGATACCCCTAGTACACCCCTTCGAGCCTATCCTTTTCACGGTTCTTATAATTTTCTGGTTAATCTGGACTATTAATGAAGAGCATTGTTACCTTTGAACCAATTGTTACACCCAAATCGTCTTAGCCTGCCTTGTATGTACTTGTTTTTAGTACATTATTGTTTTAACCCAAGTTAATTATTTGAGTACATGGTTGCTAAGTCCTTATCCTTGTAAATACAGTTTTGGGACAATTATGATTCATGGTAGTATTTATTTTGTAGAAGAATGGGGAAGAAAAGTTCAATCATTACCCTTATATTTGTTCGATAGTCTCCATGTTATGTTGATCCACCTCAATTCAGGTCATTAGTTAAATTGTAATTATGAGTTAGCAAAAACTCAAGTGTAGGTGTGTGTTTATAAACCCCAAGTGATGCATTATGTTTATTCAAAAAAATAGAAAAAAAAGAGATTGATGTAGAGTTGTATAGAGTTTGTATATATCTTTGTCCGAGTCTTTGGCTTAGCAACCCTATCAACGTATATTCTTGTAAGTAATTAACTAACCACTTCACCCCAAATTCACCAAAAAAGTCACCCCAAATATATCCCATCCGTTTCCGTTTCCATTATTGTTATCTTACACCTACACATCACAACCCTTTAAAAGACCTCTTTGATAGTAATTTCTAGTACGTGCGCCTAGCGGTGGAGGTTTGATCCTTTACCAAGCCTATGGTAATTTTTATGCTATGACATGTGATGAGTGTTAATTTTCCGCTTCCCATATTGTTATAATTCATTATACACCTGAGAGAAAGAGAGAATCTAAATTTTTTCATTATTTTAACCCTTTACCTAAAAAAAGAGAGAGTCCAAACACTTATGTGAGGTGTTAGTATATGTTTTTCGTGCTTTTAATTACGAGGTCTAGAAGGTTGTGTCGTAAACTGCTTTTAAAGAGTAGGTTAAATGCCCCCAATATTGCTATTGTCTAGGTAGAAAAGCCCATTTGCTTGAGGACAAACAAATTCTAAGTGTAGGGGTATTTGATGAGGTGTTATTTTATACACTTTTTCAAGGTCATTTAACCCCCTAAATCATACAAATATGCCTAGATTATGTGCTTACTCGTTTGTTTTCATATTTTAGCACTTGGATGGCTTTTAGAGGAAATACACGTGACTTGGGCTCATTTAGAGAAGAAACGAACAATACTACGACTCTACATCAAATCTCTTAAAGAAACAATCATTCAGACGGTGGAGACGGCGTCGTAAACTCTTGCGACGGCGTTAGAACTTGGTCAAGACTGCGTCAGGAGTATCACGACGGCGTCAGAATGGAGTCGCCTCAAATGAAACCCTAGAAGCTTCATCGAAGCGACGGCCCTGGAATTTTGTGACGCCATCGTGGTCTGATCTCTATATATACAAACTCGTTTTAGGGTTTTTAGTGTGTAACTTTTAAGAGACGAACCCTGGTTTTAGAAGAAGATTTTAGCAGCCTTTGGGCTCGTTTTTAGGGTGTCAAAACCCTCTTATAATAGCCTCAACTGCATGATTTAATCAAGTGAAGTTCATTTATCCCTTATCACTTAATATGTCTATGTGTTTTGTGATAGATTCTTGTTCTTCTTCTTTATTTACCATGCAAGGCAAGATCTATTAGTATTTACTTATGATTGCATTAAATTTAGTTTGTAGATATTTTTAATGTTGCTTCTTGTGATGGATGTGCGCGTTAGGCTTTAGAAAACTAGCCATAAGATATTAAATTGGCATAGACGTCTAAGGAAACGCGAGTGTGTAGAAAGGATACCATCGATAACAGTCTTCATACTACCTTACCGCTAATATGGTTGATCCATCTTAAGTGTTTTAATGCATGTAATATACTCTTAAGGGCCTTGTAATAGTCTTCATACTACCTTACTTGTGTGTTGCCTTAAAAGAATATTACATAGATGACGGGTTTGTGTAATTCGTTCATGACTTAGGAAATACTTACACATATCATCACAAGGGTGACAAAGCAACATGATTAAGAGAAGCAAACTAAGGAGTAGTGCATGATTAAGTAAATACGTTCATTTACCATATAGTTATCACCAAAGTAGTTTAGATTTATATTTAGTTTAATTAGCTAAAACAAACCAACCTCTCAACCATGATATCTACCTGCTTTTATCAAAAAATAAAAATACAAAAAGAATCTTCTCCCGGTAGACCTTTGTTATATTTTGTTCAAGCCTTCCTAACAAATTTCCCTAGAGAACGATAACAACCCCCGAGTCTTGCCTATACTACACAACAACAATTAGGTACACTTCCTAGGGAGTTGTAAAACTTCGTGTTGAAGTCCTACAATGACCGCACATCAAGTTTTTGGTGCCGCTGTATGGGGAATAGTTAGGTTTTGAATTTTGTTTAACTTAGGTCTACTTGCTTGATTCCTATCAAGTGAGGATTTTATTTTTAGTATATTAGCTTTCTTGTAGTCTATCTTTTCTTTGTGTTATTTGTTTTGTAATCCAGTTTCGTTGACCTTCATAGGAGACGAAAATCATATCCGTACTCTTAGAGATTACTTCAAACCTAGCCACGAGGTTTATCGAAACACCATTGAACTCCCCATAGGGAACAATGTGGTGCCTCTGCGATCTGACACCATCCGGTTGGTGCAAAACGGATGCTCATTCTACAAACTTCTATCTCAAGGATTTCTTAAAACTTGTGGACTCACTTGACCTTGATGTTACAAACAGGGAAAGGACGCGCCTGCGTTTATTTCAATTTTTCCTTCGCGATCAAGCTAGCAATTGGATTGAACATCTTCCAGCAGGATCCATCTCCACCTGGGAGGATCTTACTACTCGTTTTCTTGCTTAATTCGTTCCACCAAGAAGGACTGCAAAACTCTGAAATGACATCCTGATGTTCCAACAATATCAAGGAGAGTCTCTCTCTGAAGCATGAACTCGTTTCAAGGACTTACTCTAAAAAGTCCCTCATCATGGCATGGATCTCTGGCTCCAAGTGAAAATATTTTACAACCGCATTGATCACACCATGAAAAGAACCATGGACTATGGCGCTGAAGGCTGACTAAAGAAAATGAGTGCAAAAAAAGCCTGGGCCACCATCGAGGAGTTGGCTCGATATGAGGACGAAGGATGGAACGACCCCGTCTTCCCAGAAGAAGAGAGCCTTGACTACAAAAACCCCAACATTAAACAATTATTAGGAGTCATGGAGTGTAAAGTTGATATGCTTATGAAAAACGCAATCTCACTAATGGGAAGGATTGAAGACGTCTGCGGGACGACGAGCGACATGATGCGCCAACTACCACCGGAACCATCCGGCCAGGAGGATTTTGAAGATCTCGTGATGAATTTCATACTCGATCAAGAAGAGAAATTTAAGCAACTCGAATAATACATGAGTGTTATTGGAAGTGATTTCATGCAACTCTCTTTGGAGGTTATAGTGAAATTAAAGGAAGAAATAAGGATGGAAGAAAATAGGGTCAAAAAGATCAAAAAAATCATAACGTACCCCGACACTAAGGATCTTGAGCCCCTAAATGGTCATAAATTCTCGAAAGTTCTTACTAAAAAGGCATCTTTCCATAAACCTAAATTTTTCTCACCAAAGTCACTCTCTGTCAAATACGTCCACACAATCTTCCGCAGTCCACCTCTTGTAAGGGAAAGTACCTTTGGCTTTAAGCCTGGTACAAACAATAACTGAAACGTCAAGTCCCGATATGATGCGAAAAACTTGAGCTCACAAAGTACCCCACAAGTCCTCCCATCATTCGAGGAATACAAAATCGCACGTGACTTACCCGGAAGAAGTATAAGAGACTTTAGGAACACCGATAGAGGTAGAACCTTTGGACGAAACACAACTAGAGGATTTAGGCTTGAATACTTGTAATCATGATCTTCCTTTTAGTCCTAGGGAAGTTCCTAGTTTTTATGAACCAGAGCCTCAACCACAACCCTTACCAAAATTTCCATCCTTAGATGTAAGTCTTGGAGACAAAAGAGGCCCCGAACCACCCTTCAAACCACATAGTCCGGATAGTTTTAGGATGAAGGAAGTAGATAACTTAACCATTCATGCACCACCTTCACCTCACGTGGCGTCTTTCCACGCTAAGGATACGTATTGCTATTATCACTAATGACATCAAATAACGTCACTTTTATAGCATCATTTATCCCATCTTTTTTACCCATTTTATATAATTATTGCGTGAAATGGTACTTAATCGTTTATATTTGAGATTTGCAGTAATTATGGAGTACTTTGTGAAGATTATCTAAAAGGCATGCATTATGGAGCCAAAACGAAGAAATCTGAAGAAACTATTTTGACTAACTATACATGGAATATACGGCGTATCTGTGCCTGCACTTCACAAGAAACCACGAAGATCTATACGTCGTATCCAGAATATATCATACGCCGTATCCAAATTTATTATATACTAAGATTCTGGAAGATGTTGAACGTGGTCCCTACTCCAAGAAACTCTATATACGCCGTATTGACTTTGACCAATAAGGCGTATCGACCCTATTCCAGACACTATACATAGAAAATCTAAAAACGAGTTTTAGGTGTGCTTGATCATATTTTTGATACCCTAACCACAAAATTTGATTTTCAGAAGAGCAGAAGAGGTCAAGCAAAGCTTCTAATTCCATAGGAAACACCTTGTAATCCCCTATACTCTAATAATCATTTGATTTTAAGTATCATTCGTTTAACTCGGTTAGTTTACCTTGGTTGATTTGATTATTATTCTTGTATTAATTACAATGGTTAAGGGCTAATACCCTTGGGTATTAGCCATGTTTATGAAGATTTAAATATTTGGTTTGTTTATATCGATTGCTTAATTTATCAATTCATACTTGTTTATGTGCTTAAGTATGCGACCCATCATTCAACTAGATCTAGGAATGCAAAATATATGGCTAGCTAGATGCCATGATGGCTCCGGGATGGCTCTTCATATAGCGATTTATATATCTAGAATAATATGATCACAAATATTGACCTATCTTTACCAATCATTTAAGGGAATAAGTTGTTCTAGTAGGTGACCTAGTATAACGTTCTGCTTCCTTTGGTAAAGACTCGGACAGTAGACTACTAGTATATAAAGAGCCATTAAGAAATAAGTGGGTAAAGTCTCCATGAGCTAGGGTTTAATAAGATCACCATTATTAATCTCCTAAGATAGATTATAATTAGCAAATAGGATGCTTTATGCGGATGCGTTTAATTGTGACAGAATTCTACGTGTCTAGGTTTTAGGAAGAAGTACCGCCTAAATCTTAGAATGATATGCCGCCTCGAAATAAGCACTCATTGCACTAAAATAAACAAACCTGCATTTTAATTGGATTAATCATGGTTAATACAGTTTTCTTATAATTGGCTAGACCGCTCTTCTATCTTTTGATTATCTGCTTGCGTGTGTTATTGTGTTTTAAATTGATTTAAGTCACCACCAAACCTGTGCCAGTCTCTCAGACTAAAAACCCCCTTTATCCGTTAGAACTAGGTTTAGCATAGGTTTAACATAGATTAGAATTAACATAGTTTAAATTGACTTAATTTAGTTAACCAAAATATTAATAGAACTAAAAGATTAACACTCTCGCTCTTAGTGATCGACACCCTACTTACCAACGAAGCTACATCTGATCGGGTATACTGCTCGTTAGTGTTGTTTTAGGTATAGTCGGCAAAATATAAATGTAAAACTAAATAATAAATAATACCTACACTCAACGACACGTTAAGTTTTTGGCGCCGTTGCCGGGGAGTGAAGTTGTTTAGTCTTTATTTTTATTTAATATTTTGGTTTTAACCCTAGATTAACTTAACCCCTAGAATTAGTGTAATTTAGATTAGTGTAAAATTCTGTATATTTATTTATTATTGTTTGCTTGTGTGTTTGTTTTGATTGCTTTATTGTTTTCTGTACACTGTTCTGGTCGATAACTTGATACGGCGTATTCAGATATATTGAATACGACGTATCTAACTTTCTTAACCAATACAACGTATCTCATTCAGCATATCCATACGGCTTATTCAAATTCATTGGATACGGCATATCGATCATCTGATACATCAGTAGAAATAAGTTTTTTATATCTAAATTTCGGGCTTAAATTTTTTCATATACCTTTTTCCAAACTGGTTCTACTGATGATTTATAGACTCTTTTTAGTAGCAAAAATGAAGGTGATCAAAGAAGGATTCGAAAAACTTGGATTACTCAAGATCAATGATGATTCGTTCGCTAGCAATACACCACTTGGGACTATTTTTGATGAATTCGGCCGATTGAGTGAAATGGATGACGATTTGTTTACTTATGAGGTTGAGATTCCTGAGCTTCCTACCATTCCATGTGATAAGAAAGAAGGGGATGATTCGAATGATGGTGATCTTGATATTTATGAGCCACGCATATGCTATGATGAGAATGAGGGAATTTACGCTGAAGCAGTGATTTTTGTTAATAAAAGATTGGTAAGGCTAATGGATGTCACTGTTGAACAATGGCTTGATTTAATATAGGGCGGTCATACAAAGGTTGATGGTAAGATCAAAGAAGGAGTAGTTTCTAAATGGTTAGTTCAAAGCTACAAAAAGCAATTTGAAGATTACATGGAGATAAATAAACAATGGGTGACACGTGGTATTGATGCTGATATGGAATATGACCCATCTGACGTCGAATTTGCTGAATGGTTAGCTTCTAAATTCTGTAACCATATGACGATGGATAAGTATACGAAGAATGCATTATGGATCTATTGGACAAGGGGTGATGATGAAGTGGAACTTACTAATGAAGAATTTTCCGATCCTAATGATGAAAATTTTGATTGATAAGGACGAAGTTGCTAAAATCTTCAGGATAGAAACCAACTTATTCGACTACGAAACACCGTTGTGTACAAAATTCTATGAGTTCGGTTATCTTCTTAGAATTGATACGGAATTATTAACTCACGATATTGAAAGAACTATGACTTATGAAGATTATATGAACGAATGGAATAATTAAGTTGATGAACCATGGTCTAAAATTGGAGTACCATATGAAATATGTGATCATATTTGCAAACCTTTCCGTTTCAAGAATGGGAAAGCTAAATGGCCCACTTGTAATTCAAATAATAAAGGATTTTGTAACAGTGGAGAGTTACCAGGAATGGTTCGAGTTGGTTACATGACCTACTTCCAAGATTATGAATGGTATGATGATTTGACGAATAGCAGTTTGAAAGAAGAAGCCTTGAAGCAAAAAGCCATTTATGAAAAGTCATAGGGAGATGCAACTCAAAGTGTAATAAATTTTTGCGCATGGTTAAAAAGATGTTTCGGAAACTTTCACGAGCTTGACTACAAATTGTTAGTAAAACTTGAGGAATGTTGGTGGAAAATAAATGATCATGAATGCTCTCCATTTACTAATTGAAGGGATCATATACGCGGACCATACGCAAACGCCAATACTACCTATGACCTTTATCTTGATGATAGGAATGGTAGAGCATGCAACGACAGTGATATTCAGGAAAAGGAGGAACAACACAAAGAGGGACGATGCGATTTGTTTGACGATCCCGCTCAAGAACCGCCGGTTTGCAAGAATAGAAGGTTCGAGATGATCAAGTATTCATTTGGACAGGAAGAAGAGTATATTGCTATAAAGGAATATGAGTACGATGATTTGACAAGAACCAATGAAAATGCATGTCACGCTTACCAAGAGATCTTTCGTAACATGGACGAAGGATGGTTGGTGACAAGGGCGGAATAAAGTGCTAAAGAAAAGTCTAACTTAAAGACTTCGATGTAAAGAAAAGTGCTTCTCGGGAGACAACCCGGACTGTTTTTAATTCTTTTTATCAAGTATGTCTTCCCAGACATCAATACGGCGTATTGAATGTCTGGACGTTATCCAGTCTTTTAATTTTCTGTATTTAAAACATTATTGCCAGTTATGTCTATACGACGTATTCATTATATGATACGGCCTATTTGACAGACTGGCCCGTACTCAGATACTTTTTACAGGTTGCATACGGCGTATCCTGGTTTCAGGATACGGCGTATCGACTGCTTGTATAGTTTATTTTTTATTTTTATTTTTTATTTTTATTAACCATAGAATACCCGAGATAGAATTGCATGGTTTTCTTATATCCTACACAGGACCTCAATGGGAAAAATCGACAACATTGGTGGAGTATTTATAATCTAGAATCTTATGTGTGTTGTAGTCATACTGGTATCCAGACGCATTTACAACACACATTCTTGCTCATAAACTCAACAAGGAGAACCATACCGAGCAAATATCAGGGGAGTTTTTCATTCTAATTCTTTTATTTCCCATTTTTAACTATTATGTTTATACAACGAGGGCGTTATATAATTTAAGTGAGGGGGAGAACTAGAACACTAGTTGTCCTATTTTTTTCACATTAATATGCTTAAATTATGCTTAAATTTAATATATTTTTTCGAGCATACTTTTTGCTGGATTTTTTCAAAGATTCATAAAAGACTTTTCCATGATTTCTAAACCAATGATTGAACTTTTGATGAAAGAGCAAAATTTGATTTTTCTAATGATTGCAAAAAGGCATTTAATATTTTGAAAGAAAAATTAACTATAACGCCTATAATAATATCTCCCGGTTAGAATGTGCCCTTTGAATTAATGTGTGATGCTAGTGATTTTGTTGTTGGAGCTATTTTAGGACAACGAATAGAAGGGAAATTCAAACCAATCTATTGTGTTAGCAAAACATAGAATAATGCCCAAGAACATTATACCACTACTGAAAAAGAACTTCTTGCAGCTGTTTTCTCTTTTGTTAAGTTCCGTCCCTATCTTATCTTATCAAAAACTATGGTCTACATTGATCATTCTGCTTTGAAGTATTTGTTCAGTAAACAGGATGCCAAACCTAGGCTTATAAGGTAGGTTCTGCTTCTTCAAGAGTTTGATATCAAAATTAGGGATAAAAAATGGCAGAAAACTTAGCTGCGGATCACTTGTCAAGACTTGAAAACCCGAATCTGGGAGCATTCACAGAAAAAGAGATCGCCGATGAATTTTTCAACGAACATCTTATGATACTGAAAGCCAAGCTGAATGACGATGAGCCATGGTATGCTGATTATGTTAATTACATTGTTGGAAAGATTATGCCTCCGAAATGGACACCAGATAGAAGAAGAAGGTTTTTCTTTCAAGTAAAGAACTATTTTTGGGATGAACCATGCGCATTCAGGTTATGCCCGGACAATATAACGACGCGATGCGTTGTTGGAAGTGAAATCCTTAAAATCTTGGCACATTGCCATTCTGGACCAATTGGGGGACATCTCAGTGCCTCAATTACTAGAAAAAAAGGTCTACGAATCAGGATTCTTTTGGCCTAATATCTTTAAGGATGCTAAAGATTATGTAATGAGAAGTGATGCATGTCAGAGATCAGGAAACATATTATCAAGAAGTGAGATGCCTCAAAACAATATTCAGGTATGTGATGTGTTTGACATATGGGGACTAAACTTTATGGGTCCCTTTTAAAACTCGAGGGGTAATAGGTATATATTAGTGGCAGTCGATTATGTATCAAAATGGGTCAAAGCTTAAGCACTTCCTACGAACGATGCTCATGTTGTGATTAAATTTTTAAGAGGGTTGTTTGCCAGATTTAGAGTTCCTAAGGCTTTAATAAGTGATCGGAGGACGCACTTTTGTAACTTTCAATTAGAAAAAGACTTGCGAAAATATGGAGTGACTCATAAATTATCAACAACATACCACCCTCAAACCAATGGACAAACTGAAGTGACCAATAGAGCTATTAAACGTATTTTGGAGAGGTCAGTTGGATACAACCCGAAGGATTAGTCTGAAAAGCTAAACGATGCACTGTGGGCATTTAGAACTGCTTACAAAACACCTACGGGATGTACACCCTTTAGATTGGTTTATGAGAAAGCTTGTCATCTACCTATGGAGATCAAACATAAGACGTATTGGGCATTAAAACAATGCAATATGGATCTTGCGGCTGCAGCTAAAAACAGTTTCATGGAACTTAATGAATTGATGGAATTAAGAGATGGAGCATACGAGAACACCAGAATCTATAAGGAAAGAACCCAGAAATAGCATGACTCTAGGCTCCGAGGGGATAAAGACTTTAAAGTTGGGGACAAAGTCTTTCTATTTAACTCTCGATTTAGGATGCATCCGGGTAAGCTCAAATCAAAATAGTACAGTCCAAATGTGGTAAAAACTGTGTATCCGTATGGGACCGTGGAAATCACCGATAAAAAAAATTAGCTTTAGGGTCAATGGACAAAGATTGAAGAAGTACTACGATGGACGTATTGATACAGAAGATAAAGAGGTCATAGAATTCGAAGAAGACATGACGTGAAAGAACTAAAGAAAAGTCTAACTTAAAGACTTTGTTAAGGGGTGGTGGTGAATAAAAGTGCTTCTCGGAACAACCCGGATGTGGTAAAATTTTTTTTATATCTGCTTCCCAGACATCATACGGCGGTATCCGCTCATACATATGGCATATTTGAATGCCTAACGTTATCAGTCTTTATATTTTTCTGCGATTTTAAAAACATTATTTTAAATTTGGGATACGAGGCGAAATTCATAGCACATGATACGACATATCTAGGCAAATCTGACTCGTATAGATAGATACTATTACAGGTTTCTTCATACGACGTAACCAGGTTTTTTGGAAACGACGTTATTGGTTTCCTGTAAAGTTTTAGTTTGATTTTTTATTATTAACCCGTGAAGGATACCCGAGATATGTTTTGCATGGTTTTCTTATATTTGGTACAGGACCTCTCGGGCTGGAAAAGGAAATCGACAACGTTGTGAAGTATCACATAATCCTAAATCCATTGTCTTGTAGATCATGCAGGAATCAGATGCATTTACAACACACATTCTTGCTCATAAACTCAACATGAAGAATCATACCGAGCAAATATCAGGGGAGTGTCTCGTTCTAATTCTTTTATTTCCCGTTTTAATGTTGTTTTTATAAAACGAGGACGGTGTATAATTTTAAGTAGAGGGTGGGAATTAGAACGCTACATGTCCTATATTTCACATTAATACACGCTTAAATATTAAAACAATTCAACATACTTTTTTGTGAAATTACTAGGTATATAACCTGCACATAAAACCCTTATTAGATATTGTGATGATTCAGCTTATCCGTGTCTGAATATTTACTCAAAATCCCACTAAAATATGAGTCTGTCGATGATGTTGTAAACTTTAGAACTTGGCTTGGTATATCTATTCAAGACCACAATAATGAGTACTATAGATTTAGATGGAGTAACTTGTTTAAATTGGTAAATTTCTAGGATTACAGCCAAAAAGCCTATAGATGTTATGTTATTAAATAACCACACTGGTTAGTTAACTCTCGTATAAACCCTTTGTTTACTCTAATTTTAAGAGTAAGATTCCCCTAGAAAAACCTATTTAACCATCCTGTTTTTACCAACTATTTATTTTGTTACACCTTTACACCTTAGCCTACCCTGTTAGATTAAATTCATTTATCAGTTGCTAGTTGCTTTAGTGTAAAGTATGTATTTCTTGTGTCTTGTTTCATTTTCCATCTCTGGTATGGTTGGGAAAATTGCACATTGCAATGGGAATATAAAAGTAGTTAAACTCATGTATTTTAACTACTTTCACAATTATTGGTATATCCGAGTACGAAGAATTATAGAAGAAATTATCCGGAGCTATTATGATTGTGAAGATGGTGAAATTACACCGAGGATTGTAATTTGGTGAAATTAAACACACCGAGGATTTTGAATTGTTAAAAAAGAAATAAAAAAAATAGAAATTGCTTAATTGCTGCAAGCTTCAAAAAAGAGGAGAAATTATGGAGAATAGTAGTTCGTTAAAAAACAGTAAAAAATCCGATGGGATAATTATTTGAAGGATCGATTATTCGTTGATACGTGTTATAATTCAACGATGTAAAGTTTTGTATAAAGTGGTGAATATTGCCACTTGTTTTTTAAAAGTATGCATAGTATGGATGATTGGGAGTTGACCGTTATGGGAACGCCAACTAAGAGTTGTTTTCATTTATCTTTAATCGAAGACGTTTTTCGAGTTTGTTTCGTATCTACTAAACATGGAGTAGTCCACAATTTGTGTCTTTACCATGCTAAAAACTATGAAAAAGTTAAAAAACATTAGGCATTAAAACTGTTTTATGAAGGACTAATGACAGATATTTGAGCTAAAATTAAGGGCAAATAAACTCTATTGAAAAGCTAAAAGCTTATGATAAATTAAGATTAATACTAAAAGGACGTAAATAAGCTAAACTTAAGAAGAAAGGACAAGTTAATAAACTAGAAAAGCAGACTCAAAATGATAGCTACACAACTGAATTTTTGGCTTTTTTGAGATGAAAATGACTCTTTTAAGCTGAAATTTAAGACTCAAAACAGATTCTAAAAGACTTATAACTAAAACAGATATAAGTCTACACCTAATAAGCAATAAGAAATGGAATTAAGAAAGCCAAATAAGCTAGATGACAGCAAAGAGCATTTAACTCAGAAGTATTAAAAGGACTATAACAGGACTAATTCTACTTTATGAGCTAAAATGGTTAAAATCCTAAATCTCAATCTATCATCCAAAAACAGAAGATTATTGATGCATTATAGACTACATTTGATCATACAAACCATGGCTTTAAGTGTACATAAGAAAAATTAGCAAATAAGCTGTTAAAATAACCTTTTGGACTTGCAGACTTGGATTTAGGATAAAAACAACTTCAAAACTTATCAAAACCTGTTTTAAACTCAAAAAAACTATCATTAAAACTGAATTAAAGCTTATGAAAACTAGATTGAACAATAAAAACAAGATTACCACTATTTTACCTAACTGAAACTCCTTATCCCAAACACCCCTTTAAAAACTTAAAATCCTATTAAAAGCTAAAACAGACTTGACTAAGCTACAAATTATGAAATCAGATTTAGAACTATGGCATTTAAACACAAATAAGCTAAAACTTAAGGACAAAAAGCACAGATTAATAAGCTATACTAATAAGCTAAAATAACTAAATAGAGACAGATTATATGAAGACTTAAGTTAAACTAATCTAAGCCATAAACTAAAACAATAAGGCAGAACAAGCATATATAAGCAACATAAATAAGCAGATAATAAGCAAATAAGCAATAAGCAAATAAGCAGTAAATTAAGCATTAAAGTGAAAATGAGCTACAAGTTAAAAGTGAAGAGTACCTCAACCCCTTGCTCAAATCAGGGAATTCAAGTAGTTTTTTCAAGCTAATCTACAAGCTTAGCTTATACAATAAGCTGGTGATATAAGGCCCAAATGCCCAATCCTTGTTTGCTTATCATCTAAAATACTCAAACAGGAAACCCTTAACCAAATCTTAAATTTTGTGGGGTAAAACGCTTGACTGGAGCTCACATAAGCTTAGTGAAGCTTATTTGAGCCTTTAAGTAACTTTTTAGGTGACAATGTAAGCTTAAAACAACGGCTTTAGCTTATATTAACTTATTTTTATATAAAAATTGCAATATAAGGTAAAAGGTAAGTAACAAGAACAGTTTTAAATTAAATGACTTGTATTAATAACTTGAAATGAGTACAAAGTTGATAAATACAATACGCTGGAAATAAGCTGAAAAGCTAAACTACACTATATTACACTACTCCTAGATTACACTAGATAAAAATACATAAAAAAGTCTATACTATTTTAAGCTTTAGGAATATAAGCTTTTTGTATGATGTTTTTGCTTGTTGTGGTTGTTGTGGAAGAGAGACTTTCAAAAACCCTTATCTCAGCCATCCATTTGTGTGTTCTCCAAAGTCATAGCAATCTAAACCCTTGATTTTGTTGTCCAATCAGACTGCTTGAGGGATTGCCAAGGGTCGGCAATGAATGTCTTCTTTTAAGGTGGGGGTTTGAGAGTTGTGATGGGGGAAAGTGACATTTTTGTTTGTGGCGGACGGCTGTCGGTAGCAGGGGGCAGGGGAAGGGGGGAAAACATAAGAGTAGAGAAGTAGAAAAAAAGGGGGGAAAAAAGGGGGGGGAGGGAAGCAACAAGGTTGTTGGTTGGTTCTAACTGGGTATGTATATATTGGGTGAAGTTTTGACAGTTGTGGCTCCCCTTGAGATTGTAGAGGAGGTTTGCAATTTCGGTCCTTTGTGGTGAGTTATATGGTTGGGAGGGGTTTTTACCAGGTTAGGCCCTTGAGATTGTATTGTTTGATTTCAACCACAGTCCATAAGGACTAGTAGTGTAACAAGCTTAACAGCCGTTAGGCTATATCAGGCATGTTAGGCTGTTTGGTTATGTTTTGTCTTGGGCTGAAATTAAGGTTAAGGCCCATTTGGCTTAAGACTTTCTTGATAAGTCTTCTTTAATGCCATAGTGGGTATCACGGCCATTAGAGGGCGTTGCGGGTGGTGGGCCATTACGCATTTCTACGGTTTTCGTTCGGTTTGACTTTTACCGTTGACTTTTTGACTTTGGCTTTTCACGCTCTTCACATTCCCGTGCTCGGTTTTGTCATTTTTTGCTTCGTTTTTGTCCTTTTCGTGAATATCCGTTTCTTGCACAATATAAGTGAAAACATACAAATACAATGTATTTTTTGTACGTTTTTTGTCATTTATGTCCGTTTTCCTAGGTAAATGGTATGTGTAATTAAACACATACCAAAATCCCCCATACTAAAGTATTGTCGTGTCCTCATGAGAAAACTAAGAATCTCAATCCCCCTCGACTAATTACCTCGAAAAGTAGCTAAGTGTTCATCAAGGGGAATTAAAGAATCAATAGCTTTGAAAAGCCCCGTTTTGACCATTTTTTATATTTACACTAACTACCACTAATATTTTTGTATTTTTCCTTTTTCTTTTTCTCATTTTTTGTATTTTTCTTTTTAAGCAACTAACTAACATATTTGACTTTCGTTATTTTCATAACTTTTAGGGATCATAGAACAAGACGCATTTCAATCCTAAAATGCCCCAAAAAGGATAAATTCATCGTTCCCGACTTTTCACTTATTCCAAACCAAGCTTAAAACGAAATCACCGTTAAATACAAGTTAAGATGCTAACACTACTCATATTTGTAACTTGTGAACTTTTCACTCCCGACAATTATTATATATTAGGTGAATGTGCCATTTCGAATTTCAACCATGGATCAACGTTTTGCAAAATTTCTATGCTTCACGTTCCACCCGAGAATAATGAGTTTGAAGGCGAGATCATCCCATGTAGCGACTTTCGTCTCAGCACATCCCAACCTTGCGGCTAAGTGACCAGGCTTTTGACACCCCACAGAGACTAGTATCGGGACTCACGGACCTTCGGTTTCAACACCCTTGGATTTCCCGTATATACATAAAATTACAACTTAAAATGTAATAGTCTTAGTTCAAAAGCATATTTAAATTTAAGAAAAAGAGATTTTCCCTATATTTATTAATTCACATTTACTACACTTAATATAATTACACATCCATTAAACTAATGAAATCCTCGACCTTTTAGAAGGCTGCAACATCGGTTGTGAGCCGGCAAGATGCAACAAACTTTTATCAGTCTCGGATAATTACTATGTGCCTTATTTAGAAGACTGCAACATCGGTTGTGAGCCGGCAAGATGCAGTAAACTTTTATTAGCCCACAGTTTATAATTATTACTTTTTTTTTTCATTTTTTCCTTTTTTTTATATATTACCAAGATATAGAGAAAATTTCTTTTTAGAAAATTTAAGTATAAATTTGAACTAAAATTATTGATATCATCCATACTTCAAAAATTATTGATTTAAGTTTAATTTTCGAAAAGAGCACATATTATTAGTCCGGTTTAGGAGCTTATGGGAGAAAAAGCCACAAACTACACTTATGAGCTCTTAAGATTTCCAACTAATCCTTGTTTAGCATCTAACTCATAATTAACTCTATCATTTTTCGTTCTTCGCAAATTTAAAAATAAATCCAGTTTATGCATCCCATTCATAATTAACTCTATCATTTTTCGTTTCTTCCAAATTATATGCGAATGCTTAGTCTAAAAGTTAAGGAACAAGCTAGAGCTCACACGCTCGTCGAAGTCATAATTATTCTTAAATCTATCAGCAGAAGTCAAAATAATGACAAAACAGCTATTTTGATTTGTATTTTTTTTAATATTTTTAATTTTTGGTCTTTTGGTGGTAAAAACTGGATTACGTGAAAACAACAACTGCAGGCAAAATTAAATCGAAAGATCCCCCCATACTAGAAACTAAATATTGTCCTCAATGGTTTTTAAGAAAGGGGCTCTACATAAATCCTAAGCCGTTTATTAGTATTGCTAAAGATAAACGTTAGTCGATAAGATTGGATATTGGAATCCCAAAATGAAGCAGAGATGGGTGAAGCGCAACGTTGAAAACGCGGTTCTTGATTTTGGAGTCGTGGATCTTCTTTGTCTTCTCTTTGTAGATCAAAGAGTTCTCGTAGGCTTGATCACGAAGTTCATTAAATTCATTAAGTTGAACTTTCCGGTGATCACCCGTGGACTTAAGGTCAAAGTTTGCATGCTTCAAGGCCCAATAGGTTTTGTGCTCGAGCTCGATCGGTAAATGACATGACTTTCCGTACACAAGCTTGTAAGGAGTGCACCCGATGGGTGTTTTTAAAGCGGTACGAAAGGCCCATAGTGCGTCATCTAATTTATCCGACCAAGAGGCACGGTTCTCGCCTACGGTCCTTTCCAATATTCTTTTCAAACCACGGTTGGAGACTTCCACTTGCCCACTAGTTTGTGGGTGATACGCGGTAGCAAGACGGTGAGTGATACCATACTTAAGCATGACCCTTTCAAATTGGTCATTGCAAAAGTGCGTACCGCGATCACTAATGATAGCGCGGGGAGTTCCAAACCGAGGAAAGAGAGACTTTAAAATTTTAACCACAACTCGGGCGTCGTTGGTAGGGAGCGCTTTCACTTCAACCCATTTCGACAAGTAGTCGACGGCCACGAGTATGTACTTGTTCCCTCGTGAAGACGGGAACGGACCCATAAAATCGATACCTCAAATGTCAAAAATCTCGCAAACTTGGATGGCATTTTTGGGCATTTCATCTTTTTGCAAGATTTTCCCATGACGTTGACAAGAATCACATGATTTGACTAAGGTGGTGTTTGTTTTTTTCCAGAAATACCTCTTAACAACATCTTAATCTGACTCATTCAGACGCGGTCAGACATTTAAGTCATTAAGACTGTTTATTTTTTTCATGTCATTCAGATGCAGTAAGATCCAAACACTGTTAAGAGCGTTTGTTTTTTTCTGGCCATTAAGAGGCAGTAAGAGGCATAAACCTCTTACTGGACTAGATGTGGAGGGGGTGTCTTAACACCTCTTAATGTCTTTTTATTTTCTTTTTATTTGTTTATTTTCTACTTTACTTTTATTTTTTTATTTTATTTCTTGATTTTTTTTCTTATTTCACTTTTATCTATATTTAAATTGTGAAAACTATTGTTTAACACATTTATACATTTTTACCAAAACAAACAGTTTTATTTCATTTAGATTCAGACTTCTTGACCACTTATTCAGATTAAGATGGGATTCAGATTCAGACTTTTCTACCGAATATTTAGATTCAGATGTGCGAATCAGATTCAGATTCAGAGCCTATTAATAAACAAACAACACCTAAGTCATGGGCATCACGATAAATTGTGGGCCAATAAAAACAGGAGTCAAACACCTTTTTGGCGGTGTAGTTCGGGCCATGATGTGCCCTGGTGGGTCCATTGTGGCAAGCCTTAAGAATATCAATGGCTTCTTGGCTGTGAACACACCGCCGGATGACTTGATCCGCACAGATTTTAAACAAAAAGGGGTCGTCCCAAAAGTAATGATTCACGTCTTTGAAGAATTTGTTCTTTTGTTGGGATGACATCCCTTTAACAACAAAGTTCCCCGCATGGTAATTAGCAAAATCGGCAAACCATGATGTACTAGAATCACCACGAAAAGATACCATACTAAGTGTTTCAAGAAGAAACGTTTCATTTATTTCCTTTTTATCGAGAACACTTTGGTGAGGATTCTCTAATTGGGATAAATGGTCGGCCGCGAGGTTCTCGGCACCTTTTTTTTTTTTATCACGGATGATGATATCAAATTCTTGAAGGAGGAGAGCCCACCGGAGCAATCTCGGCTTTGCATCTTGTTTTGCAAAAAGATATTTTAGAGCCGAATGATCCGTATACACTATGCTTTTTGACAAGACTAAGTAAGGCCAGAATTTCTCAAAAGCATACACCACGACAAGTAATTCTTTTCCCGTCGTGGTGTAATGAGCTTGAGCATCGGTCATAGTTTTTCTTGCATAGTGTATAGGCTGAAAATATTTTGTTTTTCGTTGCCCCAAGACTGAACCTATTGCAAA
This sequence comes from Tanacetum coccineum, assembly GCA_026074375.1. NCBI lineage: Eukaryota > Viridiplantae > Streptophyta > Magnoliopsida > Asterales > Asteraceae > Tanacetum > Tanacetum coccineum. The sequence continues at coordinate 38,814 of BQNB010046793.1, forward strand.
ATCACTCGCGTCACACATGAGCTCAAAAGGTAGGTCCCAATCGGGGGCAACTAATATTGGTGCTTTGGTCAAATTTTTCTTAAGTGTTTGAAAAGCTTTAATACACTCTTTGGAGAAGAAGAACGGAGTATCTTTTTCAAGAAGACGGGTCATCGGCCGGGCTAATTTCGAGAAATCTTGAATAAATCTACGATAAAACCCTGCGTGACCAAGAAAACTCTGAATTCCTTTGACGGTGGTGAGATGAGGTAGCTTAGCAATAACATTAACTTTAGCCTTATCAACCTCAATCCCGTTCTTGGAAATCTTATAGCCGAGGACAATTCCTTCCTTGACCATATAGTGACTCTTTTCCTAATTTAGACAAAGATTTATGTCTTCGCACCATTTAAGCATCTTGTCCAAATTGGAGAGGCAAGTTACGAATGAATTCCCAAAGACCGAGAAGTCGTCCATAAAGACTTCCATCGTTTTTTCGATCATATCGTGAAAGATAGCCATCATACACCTTTGGAACGTGCCTGGTGCATTACATAAGCCGAAAGGCATGCGACGGTATGTAAAAGTTCCATAAGGACACGTGAATGTGGACTTTTCTTGATCTTGAGGGTCAATCGGAATTTGAAAGTAACCCGAGAAACCGTCGAGAATACCATAGTATTCGTTTCCCGCTAGTCTCTCAAGCATTTGGTCCATAAATGGTAATGGAAAATGGTCTTTACGGGTGGCGTCATTCAACTTTCGGTAGTCAATGCATACACGTCATCCCGTAACCAATCGAGTAGGAATTAACTCGTTTTCTTCATTTTTAACAACGGTAAAGCCACCCATTTTCGGCACACAATGCACGGGGCTTACCCAAGGACTATCTGAGATAGGGTAAATCAATTCGGCATCAAGGAGTTTAAGAACCTCCTTTTTGATCACCTCGTAGATTTTAGGATTGACCCTTCTTTGGTGCTGGACCGCCGGTTTGAAGTCATCCTCCTTTAGAATCTTGTGTGTACAAAATTCGGGGTTAATACCCTTAATGTCGGAAAGTTTCAAAGCGAGAGCTCACTTGTGTGACTTTAAAACCTTTATGAGAGCGGCTTTCTCCTCATCTTTCAAGTCTTTAGCAATTATGACGGGTAATTTGTCGGTACCCTCCAAAAATGCATATTCAAGATGAGGCAGTAAGTCCTTAAGTTCAACCTCGGGTGGTTTATCAATAGAAGATTTTTCATTTTTAGGTTCAACAACTTTAAGTTCTTGTGGAGGGAGAGGTGGTGATGATGGATCATCATAAAGAAAATTTTCAAGAAGAAGAATGTCTCCCTCCGAATCATAGTAAGAGTCATTAATTTTTGGTGAAATTGACTCATCTTCAATAGCTAGGAAAGCATCGGTTTCCTCAAAAAGAAAATCACTATCCCCGAAGGGAGTGAGAGTAGGAGAAGAGGTAGAAACAATTGGTTCCGTAGATGGAGTGGGATTGCCACTCACGGAAAATCTAAGAACTTCTTGAGAATACTCCTCACAAGCAACGTCAATGATGTCGATTCGGTTAACCGAATTATCATCGTAATTAGAGGAGTATCTTGAAGTTTGATCAAGATTGAATGTTACGGCTTCATTACCAACACGGAGAGTTAATTCTCCTTTGTAAACATCAATCAAAGCACGTCCGGTTTTCAAAAAGGATCTCCCGAGAATTAGAGGAACTCGGGGATCGGCATCAAAGTCAACGACTACAAAGTCGGCCGGAAAATGGAACTTTCCCACTTTTATGAAGACATCTTCGGCGACACCGATCGGTCAAGAAATTGACCGGTCCGCAAGTTCGAGAGTCATACAAGTAGGAGTAAGTTCGGGAAGGGAAAGCTTTTTCCACACGGAAAGTGGCATGAGGTTAATGCTAGCGCCAAGATCGGCCAAGGCTAAGCATACATCCATTCCGGGAAAATCACAAGGGATGAGAAACTTGCCGGGGTCTCCAAGTTTTTCGGGTAACTTTTTGAGGAGAACCGCCGAGCAATGCTCATTCAACGGAGTTCTTGCTAATTCAAACAATTTTTCTTTATTGCTTAACAAACTTTTAATGGTCGAGGCAAACTTAGGCATGAGAATGAGAGCATCCGCAAAGCTAATGTCGAAATGCAAATCTTGGAAGATTTTGAAAAATTTCTCCATTTGGTTATTAGCCTTTTCGCGGAGCTTTTGGTCATTAAGTCTAGACGGATATGGAATTGACGGTTTTGGGTTAGGCTTCGGAGCACTAACGGGAGCTTCAACTGGCTCAACAACGGGAGCAACAACGGGCTCAGAATTTGGTACTTGAGTTTCAACTTGGACAACCGGAGGTTGGACGTCTTCGGTACCTCCGTTATTAGTAGGAGGCACCGTGTCCTTTGTAACCTCGGTTTCACGTTCCACTACTTTAGGGGGAGAAGAAGAAGTAGTAGGAATCGTGGGTCCCTTGTAAGCAACACCACTTCGGGTGGTGATACCTTTCAAATCTTCCCTCGGGTTAGTAATGGTGTTACTCGGAAGAGTTCCCGAACCCGAAGTAGAAGCGGTATTCATTTTCATGAATTGACCCAACATATTCTTAAGATCATTAGTAGAATTGGTCAATGTAGTCATGTTGGTTTGCATGTTTTTCAAAATGGCATCATTTGCCTTCATGTAGCTCGAGAATTCGGCATTCGTTACAACTTGCGGTTGAGGAATCGGAGCTTGATGAACCGGAGCTTGGTAAGGCGGGGCTTGATAAGCCGGAGCCGGGGCTTGATAAGCCGGAGTTGGGTTTTGAACATGATTAGCTCCTTGGAAAAATTGGTTTCGACCTTGGTTGTTTCCTTGATTCCTATTCTGATTCTGATTTTGATTGTTTCGATTTTGATTTTGATTCACATTAAACCCTGGTGGTCCGAGATAATTGTCCGAACGATAGCTAAGCAAATTACGGTTACCTTGAGGTTGGTAAGTATTACCACCTTGATTGTAGGCTCCCGCAGCATATACGTTCTGAGTTTGGCCAACGGTGGCTGGACAATTAATGTAAGAATGAGGACCACCACAAGTTTCGCAACTCGGTGTTACGGAATTAACTTGTTGGTTTGTTTGAAGCATTTTCATTAAGTTCTTGTTGATTTCCGCCATTTCAAGCTTAAGGGCTGCTATTTTTGGATTAGAAGAAGTGATAGAACTAGATGACTCACTCCGTTAGGCTGAAGTGTCCCAATCATTGTGGTGAGCGGTCATATTCTCGATGAGATCATAGCACTCTTCGGGTCGTCTTTTCATAAAAGTACCACCGGCAGCAGCGTTGATAGTATCACGATGCCTCAATGTTAACCCGTTAGAAAGTATCTATTTGAGTCACGGGTAACATGTTGTGGTTAGGACATCGATCAATTGAAAGCTTGTAACGTTCCCATGCTTCGAATAATGATTCATCGGGTTCTTGACGGAAATTCGTAATATCATTTCTCAACTTGGTCACCATAGAGGGTGGGAAGTATTTTCCGAGAAATATTTTTGCCATTTGGTCAAAGGTGGTGATAGAATTCCTTGGCAAACGATCAAACCATTCGGCGGCACGATGTTGCAAGGAGTAAGGGAAGAGATATAGACGAAGGGCGTCATCGGAGACCCCATTCACTTTCATACTTTGGGTGACATGCAAAAACTTGTCAAGATGCTTGTTGGCATCATCACCCGGTCCACGAAATGGACACGAATTTTGAACTTGTTGAATCATGTCATTCTTAAGTCCAAAGTTAGTTGCCTGAATTGCAATCGGGGCAATTGGTCCACCCCGACCATTCAAAGTCGGTTGGCACAACTCCTCCATCGTTCGGAGGTCGGGAACTGGTAGATCACCTCCTCCGGCGGGAGGTGGTCCGTCATTACCGGCTCCGTTAGCGGCCATGTTAATTTCCTCAAAATTGTTCAAAAGATTAAGATCAACACGAGTCCTTCTTCGAATTGTACGTTCGGGATCTTCGAGAGGCGGAAAAAGATTCCTAGTCGAAGATCGAGTGCTCATGCACTAAAAAGAAATATAAAAAGAGAAATTATACTAATTAATTTTTTTGGTTTTTTCAACAATTGATTCACAATTTATTTTAATAACGGACAATGAAGACAACTTAAACCTAATAATCAACAAGCTTCACGGTAACTCTCTAAAAGAAAAACGTACAAAGGAGCGGAGGAGTAGGAAAGCGCGAAGCTATTAAAAACCTTCTCCTTTAGGGTCGTAGTTCCTCGGAACAACCCTCCTTATACCCCTCTTATAGTTTGTTCAACTTTCAAAGGTGAGTCGTACCTCGCAAGTGACACAAAAGGCAAGTTTTTTTATCTTTGGTTTGGGAACTTATTAATGATAATACTCAAAGTTGAGAGTATTATATAATTGATTCATTTTATTTATATATAAGGATAAATTTTTATATTTTTGATTTTTTCTTGTCTTATATATATAATAATAAAAAAGAAAAAGAAAATCTTTTTGTATTTTTTTATTTTTATAAGAAAATAAGCAAAATAACTTCACACGGAAGGATCTTCAAAGCACTAATAGTCAAACATCGAAAACGACAATCGTCTTACACTTCTCCCCGGCAGCGGCGCAAAAAATTGACTCGTCGTCAATAGTATATATATATAATTAATAAACACAAGCAAACTTTGACCAAATC
>BQNB010046794.1:0-40775 GCA_026074375.1 Tanacetum coccineum
TTTATCATTTGAGTTATATTTAGTTGCGTCACTAGCATCCTAAGTTGCTCGTGCGACGTGTAGTGTGAGCAAGCGATAAAAGCGGTAATTTAATCGCTTTTGAACTTTCAAAAATCAAGATCTAAACCCGTTTGTTGTCTTAGTAATTTAATAAACAAAATGTTAGTAGGAAATTACATGTTTAATTTATGTGTAATTTATAACATTAAATTTAGATACAACCGCACCGGTAGTTAATAATTAACTCGATTGTAAAATTCCAACATTGCCAATAGTCGTTACTTTTTACCCTCAACATATAACATCGGTGTGTAAATAAGTTAAAATGACTTTCTATCGTATATTTTACTTTCAACTAACATATGACCCCATTGCTATCAAAAGTAAACTGCTTATGACCCAAGGTCAATTAGTTACATGCAGATTAATGAAATGTTTTCCATGTTAAGTATACAGGTTGATTACAAATATTTTACATCTCAAATTTTAAGCCAGTATTAATTGTGACACAAAAAATTTTGTTTTGTAAAAATTATTTGAATATTTCAAAACATTTACTATTGTACTATTCTACTAAAGTTGGTCAAATCTATGAAAAGAGGTAAATAGTTTTTCCCGTGTTTAAAAAATCATTAACAGTTAATCACTTAATAAATGGTTTCTAAAAATACATGAAGCATGAAGCAGGCCCTTTTTTTGGGCTAAGATTGGAAATGGTTTAAATATTTCGGTCATGTTTGATAACTGGTGCAAGTTCAGACCGTTGGCTAAGCGGGTCACTCCTCGGGATGTTTCTAATGCGGGGTTCAATATGTCTTGTCGGGTGGCTGATTTTGTGGTTAATGGGGAATGGCATTGGCCATTACCTTGGTTAATGAAAGCTCCTAACATTGGTACTCTCCCAGCCCCTTCGCTTGATCCTAATACATGCGGCTTAATACAATGGAAAAATAGGAATGGTGTCCTTTCGTCATTCTCGGTTTCAAGGGCGTGGTAGGATTTGCGTCCGCGTGGTTTCGAGGTGAGGTGGTCTCGTGTCGTACGGTACTCACATTGTATCCCTAGGCACGCTTTTCACCTTTGGTTAACGCTGGGAGGGAGTTTACGAACGCAAGATAAAATTCATCAATGGGATGTAGGGGATGCGGATCTTTCGATGCTTCGCTGCCCTCTATGCGACGTGGTCCAAGACTCACATTGTCACCTTTTTTTCGAATGTCAATTTTCTTTACAGGTTTGGGGCTATGTGCGTCATTTGGCTGAGATGGAGAATGTTCCCCCGTTAGTGCACATTATTATTATTCGGCGTATATCTATTTCACACCAGCGGACAGCAAGGAGTCACTACTACAAAAAGTGCTTTCAAGACCCCTTTATGGAGACCTAAAACCAAAAACACAGGTCTTGAAATAAGAAATTTGCTCTCCTAAAATAATCCAGACCGGATTTTAAAAAAAGAACCGGTCTCGAAAGAAAAATATATAATAGACCGGTTGGATATTGGATGACCGGTCTAGGAAAATTAAATACAAACCGGTTAACAAAGCATAAAGCAGGTCTGGATATATTTTTTAAGAGAGACCGGTGATTTTCATAAAAACCGGTCTCGATTGACCTAAAAAACTCTTTCTACTACAAAAAAAGATTTTCACACCAAGCGGGAAACCAAAAATTTCGTGAAAAGTCAAATTTCCCCCTAAAATATTTGTGAAATACTTTTAGATAACAAAACCAGATCTTATCTGTTCTCTTTTCACTCATCCACTAACCCTTAACATATTCGCTTATCACCATTTTGCATTCCGACACCCTTTACTGCCGAATCCGCCACCATGGTAAACATTTTTTTTGTTTTCATCATTTTAATGCTTCTTTTATTTCTGAATGTTAAGATCACGTTTGTGTTATAGGTAGATTGTTGTTGTCGTAAACTTATTGATTTGATCTAGCACAACATTAACTAACTACAGTTATAGCAGTTGGGTTTTTTTAATTTGTTTTGTGAATAATGCCATTATTTTTTTACTTTCATTATTAGGGTGTTTGAGATGGTTTATAATATTTTGCTAATTAGTTTAAAGTAAGCAGTTTTGATTTGGATTTGATTATGTTTCATACACTGGTTTAAGTTTAGATACCTTAAAAAAGTAAGGTTGATTCTTTTTCAATAAGCACTTTGAAATAACCCCAAAATCAGTAGTTAAGCAGAGAAATAAGCTTGAATAAGCTGAAAAATAGCAATCGTAAAAACACGCCTAATAATTTGGTCAAGATGTGGTTTTTTCGCCTTTTTGTGAAAAGGATATCTGGTTTTGGATGAATACTAATTATCAGAGTGGTCCTTTGTTATTAAACGCTTTAATTTGCTAAAATGATATTGATTTGGATGAGTACTAATTATCTATGTTTTTTGTGATTCTGATAGTCGAAGAGAAAGACTAGGTAGTGTGTAAGATGAACTAGAGTTTATAAAAGATGTAAAAAACAAGAGAAACCTTTGTAAATATTAGATTTTCGACGAATACAACAAGTTTTACATATTTTTTCTTGATTAACAGGAGACAAGTCCTTCCAAGAGTCCCCCACCACAGCCACGACTTTTTCGCCAAACCACCAGAGCAACCACAACCACAACCACAACCACAACCACAATGGCTGAGGCTTTCAAAAGGGCTGCAGAATCTCTTGAAAAACTGCTTTATGTTACTAGGCAGGAGCTTCCTCACACAATGGCTGAAGTACGTTTATCAGGAATGCAGATCAGTGACCTAACTATCGAGCTAAGTGATTTAGGGTTAGCAAGTTTTTCTAGTACCTTCTACTCTAATTCACTGATTTTACTTAACACTAATCATTGACATCAGTCACTTGGATTAAATTTGTTTGCAGCCAGGAGATAACACAAGGGGTTAAAAGCTCCACCCGTGCTGTTCGTTTAGCTGAGGAAAGATTGCGCAGATTAACAAACATGAATCCGTCAGGTTAGTAATATATCATGCTTATACGTGAGATGGAATTTGACCCTAAAATGTAATGAGCGATTAACAAACAAAATGGCAATAAATTATTTAGCTAAAAGGTAAATGAACAATGGGTTGAAAGTTCCAAGAAATCTGTGTGTATATTATACTACATAAGAAGTTGTCATTGTATTGAAATCATGTTTGGTGCCATAATAATTCATATAGAAATGACGCACACTGACTGACATGGCTTGTTTTGACCCGCACTAAAACAGGCCGCTTTCATCTAGAACCTATTTTTACCCGTTAACAAATCAGCCCATATTTAGTTTTACTCAATCGCTTGGGAGCCTGAGTTTTACATCATCTTTACTGCGAGTTAATCGAGTACTTTGATGTATAGAATTATCATTTCTGCTTATTTACTTAAAGAAACAATTCGTGTTATGCTGTATCTCTATACGGTAGACGAGTCAAAGCATAATTAATTGCATATAACCTCCTAAATCAATTCTAATGTGCCTTTTTAATGGTAGGTTAAAATTGGTACTATGTTGTCTTCCGTTATCTTTACTTTCCTAATTTATAGTCTTATGGAGATGTGTTACACTGATAGTCCGCTTTTTTGCTGTCGTTTGGCAAAATGATTGCCGAAGTATGCACATTTACATTGATAAATGCTATTGAACAATTTTTGTGAACTAAATATTGATGTGTATTGTATATATTGATTGTCTCAGAGATACTTTAAACCTCTTGTTGCTGATGTTGCCGTGGTTGCAAAGTGTCATTTGTGTGTTCTGTATAGACACGAAAAAGGAAAGCTCGTTGCACAGTTGGTTGACTTGTAGCAGTACTATGAAGGTTTTGAGATTGATGATAACTTAGGAAGGCAAGTGACAGCTTTTCAGCTTCTTTCATTCATGAAGATACCAAAGGTTTGTTCTCCCCTGATATATGCATAGTGGAGATGGGGTTAAAAGGTTGGGTTGAGCTGTTGAGTCGGGCTGACTTGACATGCAAACGTCATTTTCTCCACTTCCCCAATCTACTTTTGTAATTGAAAGAGCTCGCACTTGCTAACATTGGGGCGATTCATAAGCGTGCTGATCTTTCAAAGAAGTTGTATGTACTTTCTCCTGATGAGTTGAGGGACTTGGTCTGCAATAAGGTTAGTAGATATACTATCTGTAAATATGTACGCATCATATACATATCGAGTTATACGTGTAATATATTTAAATTGTTCTCATCTTACTGCAGCTTAAATTGGTTTTGAAGAATGACCCATGGACTAAGAGAGTTGACTTCCTTAATGAAGCTATGGTCTCTTTTTAAAAACAGGGCTCTATCAGAAAATTCTCTTTCTGATCAACCTCTTACAATTTAGCGTACTCTTGGTCTGAGCCTGATCTCTGGTCAACTTCCTACAGTCTACAAGTCGTTGTCATGTTTCTGTAGCCACATGCATATTTCTTTTGGAGTTGGCTGATAAAGATTACCAGCTTAGAGGATTGTTGGGCTGATCGTCGTACACCATATGCCAGAAGCTGAAGATATTAGGTTTATCTCAGGTCGTGTTTCTTAGCGTTTTATTGTTTGTTTAACTTCACGTTATAAGTCGATATTACTCGAAATGAATTCGACATGTATACTTACTAATGATGTTTTTTGGTTGGCTAGAACCTGATATTACTTGTAGTCGTATTACTCGAAATGCCTGATTCGTAGGGGCTGTTTGGGTTTGCTTGTTGAATACTAGGTGCTGTTTTGGATTGCATATTGAAAGTGATACTAGCTCTTTCAACATTCAATAAGCAATCCTAGGCAACTGTAATTTTTTTTTAATTTAAATACGGATAGAGACCGGTTTTAAAACCGGTCCCCATTTGATTTCACATGGAGAGCCCCCCTCATACAGACCCTATCAAAAACCGGTCTCGATTGCGTTTCAAACCGGTCTCATTTTGCCTTGTCGAGACCGGTTTTTAAACCGGTCTTCAAATTATTTCACATGGAGAGCCCCCCCATTACAGACCCCATCAAAAACCGGTCTCGATTGCGTCTCAAACCGGTCTCGAAAGCACTTTTTGTAGTAGTGAGTATTATTGGAAGGCTTATTGTGGCTGCTACATCATATTTTCTTTGGCTTGAAAGGAATAACCGTTTGTTCAAAAACTCTAGACGTTCTCCGGAAGAAGTTCGGGACATGATTATGACCACGGTAAGACTTAAGCTTCTGTCATTTCGGTGTAAAAATAAAGCTAAAGTGAGAGAGTTGCTTGCAAAATGGAACATGCCGTGTGGTTTTCGGATTTATGGTTCGTGATTCTGATCTCCTTATGGCCTTGCTGTTCTTGAAATATCGATGCGCTTTCTTGATTATAAAGATGTGGGACGTGCACTAGTTACTTATTTTATATGTCTTTATTTTCCTTTGTAAGTTCATTTGGGGCATGTCTCAAATGTTGGTAGTTCAAGCTCGCTTGAGGTTAATATGGTAATTTAGCCACATTCCATTGTACTTAACATTTTTATGTGATTAATACAAATTTACCGGGGTAACCCTTTACCAAAAAAAAAAATACATGAAGCAAGCAAAATACATCTTCCTAGTTTGTAGAATTCACTCACCTTTTACCCTAGCATGACGAGGATTCAGCTTTCACATAGCCAGAGGCAGAGATTACCCGGTACGAGTGGGGCGGCTGCACAGGGCCTCCAAAATTAAAGGGCCTCCAAATCTAAACATTTATAGCTACGTTTGTGTATTTATGCTATACATCCGGAATGAATCTTTTTTGAAATCTCATTAGTTAAATACAACCCCTCTTAGCACAGTAAATAAAACGTCATTAAGGGGCCTCATTATAACAAAATTGTTATTAATGCACACCTTTTACACACCCTTAAGTTTTATTGGTTTTGATGGGGCCCTTTTTAATTATCGCCCAGGGCCACCAAATTCATTAGCCGGCCTTGCACATAGCTACAACACTACAATTAAAAACGGTAATAGTCAACTATATATAGAAAGTTTTTTTCTTTTTTTTTCACGATGTGGGACAAATTATTTACCCCCATGTTCTAAACATATAATTCTACAACTTCTTAATAATAGTATGTCGTAACATTAAGGATTCCACCCGGGCACTTTACGACTGTGAAATGTTGAAAGAAATATTCCCTTTTAGGAAATATGACTTATGACTTGTGATTTTCAATCAAATAATATATGAGTTTTTGTTATAACATAAACACAGAAACATGTCTTATAGATCAAGTCGCCTCGTATATACAGACATTTCTTTTTGTCTGCTCCTCCGATGTGGGGACTTACCTTACACAAACCAACATTGTTTAATCTTCAACTTTTAGCTTCTTGTGTTTTTTTAGCTTGAACAACATCCGGTCGGACTAACACTAAAAAGTGATTTTAAGTTGTCTATACTTTATAATAACTAGAACGGTACCCGCGCAAAGCAGCGGTTTCGGAGTCATTAAAAATAACAAAACTAAAAATTAATAAAAATATATTAAAATGGATGTTGAATTAAAGAGTACAAAATTTTAGAAAATACGGTGAAATTATATCATAAAAAGAATAAATAGATAAAAAGATATTTCAATTTAAAAATAAAAGGGTTTTTTTTTCACATAACAAAAAGTTGTTACAAAGTTGTTAGATGAATGTGTTTCTTGGTAAAAGGGATGTTTCCATAAAAAAAAAAAAATCTGAATTTGAGACTTTCTAAATATAGAATGTCCCAAATGCTTTATAATGTAGTATAGATATGAAAACTACCTTCAAACAATATATCAAGAACACGTGCATGATATCCAAACTAAATTTGATTCATGTCCAAACTTGTGCATGCACGAGACTTATATTGTACAAATAAGCAAATAAGAAAAACAAAAGCATGGTGAACGAATAAGAATAATAAAGATAATAAAGAAGGAAAAAAAACATGATTTAAGCCTTTTGATCCCCGTTAGATGACGAATACGCGTTAAAAGCTCTCTTCAAACACACGGTCAGCATTTTCAAGTCTGCGATTGCATAGTTTAAGATCATCATGGAGCTTTTGAAGTACTGTGAATAGCTTTTGAGACTCTTCCAGTGTTGCAGTCTTATTCTCCTCCATAACTAGTCGTAATTACTCGGGTATATTTTCAAGTGTATAGCGCAATACGTCAAGTTTGTCGGGTATTAAAGAATTCAGGCCGATCTCCTCGATCAACAATGGAGTAGAGTTAGACTTAGGCATAACGATGATGATGGTGATTAAAAGGTAAGCGAATGAATTTGTCGATTTCAAGTTTCATACCACATCGTGTTATTAACAAGCAATAGTTTCTGGGTTTCTCAATCACTACAACATTTACCACTATCCACAGCGACAAATCCACGCCTTTCCGGGTGACTTGTCGTTGAGATACCAATCCTGGGCGACATGTCGCACGGGATAAATTGTAGGGGAAAACTCTCCAGGGATACTTTCCCGGGCGACTTTTCCGAGCGACTTGGTGGGGCCCACTTAGGTTCAGTCAAACTAATAAGTGCCACGGTGGATGACTTTCCCGGGCGACATGTCGCCCGGGAAAATTTTCATATACGTTGACTTGTCAACTCTAAATTACGCTATTTGTCGTTTAGTGCCTGTTAACCCGGGCGACATGTCGCCCGGGATTGGTAATTCATTTTTGTAATTTCATTTTTCCCGGCCGGCATGTCGCCCGAGATTGGTATGTAATTTTTTTTGTTTTGAATTTTCTCGGGCGACATGTCGCCCGGGATAAGTCTGCATTTTTTTAGTGCAGCCTGCACAGCATGCAATTTTCAGATTTTTTTCTGAAATTTTTCCAGAAAAAATCTACCAAACATCAAACCTATATAAACCAATATAGACTCTATCCAAATACATCACAACTTGCACCAAAACAAAATATAATATAATGGATCAACGCATTTGATCTAATAAAGCTAAATCGTCCAAAGTCCTAATAAACACAATATAGTCTACAAAACGGGGCTTCCTAGTCACAAACCTTGCATTATCCGTAAGATATAAGTCAATATTCAACTAGACAGGGAAACAAATGTTTACATAAGGGTTGCCAAGATCAACGTAAAGAAACAAAATAGCATACTAACCCATATATAACATCTCTAACTATCGCCATCCTCCTCATCCACGCCGCCGTCCTCATCGTCGGCCATCTCATCATCCCCTCACCCGCCACTCCCGCTGGCGTTACCGAACTCAGGTGTTGACTCTTACTGTGTTAGTATCTGTGAAAACTTGTTGTCACTTCTAAAAAGCTTCATCATCAAGTTCACCTGTTTGGTTAGGTACTTGTTCTTCTTTATGAGTTTTTCGACATCGGTGGAGTTGTGCGTGCGTTGAGGCGGGGGCGGAGGGGGCGGAATGAGGACATATGCGGCCCGTCCTGACAATGCCCTACCAACACCGAGAAGGTGCCCCCGCTTATTTCCCTTTCAAGCCAGGACATTGATCTCTTCTTCAGTGTACGGCACACCTGACGGGGTGCTGGAGCCTAGAGCCTGCAGCCTCAACATCTCCTCCTATGTAGCGACAAAAACACAAGATAGTTAATATATTAGTCGGGTTGCTACATTATTTCTCGACAAATCATTATCTCGGTCCTCATCCCACGTGAATACCCCGTTAACAATGTGTGTCACAAAGAAGGTGTGGATCAGCGACGGGTACTCCCGAGTGGTTGAGCTCTCCATCTGTACATACACACGTATATAAGATGAAACAAATTAAAAATGACAAATCACAACACATCAAAGCGTATAATCATATATATATGTATGTATGTATGTATGTATGTAAAATAATTATAATGTTTATTACCATCTGATCTCAAAGGCGAGCAAGTAACCAGGATCCCTGCCGGCCTACGACTGTGCTCTTTGCCCGGTTTTGGCGATTTTGAGTGGCTCGGGCTTGGTTCTGGGATCATTCCAAAATGCAATCTGGGCATCCTAATATATCGAGGTAATGTTATGGGGACGTCGCTTCCTGATGCTCTCCGCGTCGTACGTCTCGGTCTCGGGGTTTATAACCCAATGCGCTGCCTTAAGGGGAGCCTAGTTGGTATTGTACAACTTTTGCAGGTGCTGCTGGATACCCGCATTGATATTTGTCCAGCGCTGGGATTGCATACGAGGCGTCAAGTAAAACTGGGTCTGCAATCATATACAACAAAACAAAGACAAAGTTAGAGATATAATTTATATATTTATCTAAATTTGTTTATTTATTTATATGATATAAATAAATAAACGAATTTAGATAAATATACACAATTAAATAAATGAACACGAGAATGAAATAAACATAAAAGGATAATGAAATAACTGACCCCAATATTTGTCACGATCGCCGACTTCCGCTCCGCGGGGACCTTTTGCCAAGAAGGGTAGTACAAAGGCATCTCCCTAATGAGCTCCCCATGGTAGTTAGACCAATGAGACACATGGTCACCGAGAGGCATCATGGTCTTTTTGTCGTCCCACTCAAACCGGATCGGGACGGGGCCTTTGTCATCAGTGATCTTCTTTAACCCGAGGTTCCGGGTCTCCTGGCGGGTATGCAGCCTGCCCGCTTTCCTTCCACCCAAATTGGGTTTTTGGGTGCCTTTCCCTGCAAAATCAAGTGAGTGATAAAGTCATAAAAATTCAAGGCAAGCAAATTCAATGTATCAAATTTATGCTTGTATTACAATAATCCAGAAATTCTTACCTCGGTTAGCGAAGCAACCCCCGCAACCGGTGGGTATATGGTGTGTAGGGGGACGATCATCACCGCCACCGTCACCGCCGTGGCCCCGTGCGACATCTGCTGACATCTGTACAAGTACAATTAGGATAACATATAGAAATTCATGAACAAAATAATATAAGCATGCACACATCCAAATACATACATATCCAAATAAATATACACATTTAAATAATCCACAACAATTTCATTCATTCATTCAAATATATAAGTGTCTTTTGCAAGGATGATTAAATTCAGACGGGGATTTTCCGAATTTAATCACTAAAATCCTAAAACATTCCTAAAGGGTTCAATAAAATAAATACCAAACGCATATCCATTTATATCAAATCCTAATATCGAAAAGCATATACAATTTAAATTCTATTATAATGAAAAAAACATACATTTATATCAGAATAAGCTGTTGTTAAACAGCTTATCAGTGTAAAACGCAAATCCAAACACTCCTTGACACTGTAAAACGCACATCCAAACACTCCTTATGCTGCCAAAATGATGAGAATAAGCTGTTTAAGAACGGCTTATGCTGATAAGCTGTTTAACAATAGCTTATGCAGCTTATTCTCATCATTTTGGCAACATAAGGAGTGTTTGGATGTGCGTTTTACAGTGTCAAAGAGTGTTTGGATTTGCATTTTACAGTGTCAAAGAGTGTTTGGATTTGCATTTTACACAAACTAATAACTATAAACATTCCCCGACGACATGTCCCCGGGGATACCAAAAGGATAAAAAAAAGTTACAACATACCTTCGGTTGTCGACTTGGCTCGTTCTCGGCTCTCGGCTCGTACTCGGCTTAACTGTCCGCGGCTAAAAAAAATTAACACAATTTATAATTAACAACTTATTATAGTAGCTTATTAAAATTCTTTAACCAATCCTTATTATAATTAAACAAAATTAAAAAAAACCATACGTGTTGAACAAAAAGGAAAATCAAACACCACCAACAATTAGAGGGTTACAAAAAGTAAAAGAATTATCATTTAGAGGGTTTAGAAAAGAATTATGGTTTAGAGGAGGAGGAGGTGGTGGCGGTATTGTGCTCGTGTGAGTGGCGGTGGTGAGTGGTGGTGAGTTCTGTGGTGAGTGGTGGTGGTGGAGGTGGTGGGTTCTGTGGTGGTGGTGCTGGAGGTGGTGGTGGGTGAGAGGTGGTGGTGGTGCTGTTAAAATCGCCAAAGAGGTGTTTTTTTATGTTTTACGTTTTGTGTTACCTCCTGTAAACCCAGATCTGTTTTTGGTACCAGATAAATCCCAGGCGACATTCCCGGGCGACATTGCCGGGCGACATGGCGCCATAACGAAAATTTTGGAGGGTTTTTTAGCAAATATAAAAAGCTTTCCCTGGCGATATGTCGCTTGGGAAAGGTTTTATTAAAAAATTTAAAGTTTAATAAATATATTCAAAATTGTATAATTTTTTAATAAAACCTTTCCCGGGGTGTCGCCCAGGAAAGATTTTATTAATTTTTTTTACAGTTTTTAATAATTAATATTTAAAAAATATATTTATATAATTATGTTTTTTATAAATAAAATTTATATAAATAATAATTTTAAATAAAAATTATATATTTTATAAAATATATAATAATTTTTTTATAAAATAAATAATTATTATTTACAATTATCTTTATAAAATATATAACTATTATTTATAATTATTTATTATAATTAGATATTTTTAAATATGCGCGTATCTCACACATGCATGCCTCAACAACACTGATCGAACACTTCAATTTTTCATCGGCTCAATTGTAAGTGTTTTTGGAGCACAAACAAAAACACTGAGCCTTGGTCTCTAATCAATTCATTCAATCAAAGCAAATTCTGCTAAGTTTTTTATCGTAATCTCCGATGAAGTATTTCCTTCTTGATCTTCCTTTTCGCGATGATTCTCTGCTATCGTTGTACATTAGATATTCAACGGATGAGTCGATATGTTATCGTTGTACATTAGATGTTCAACGGAAGAGTCGATATGTTATCGTTGTACATTAGATGTTCAACGGATGAGTCGATATGTTATCGTTGTACATTAGATGTTCAACGGATGAGTCGATATGTTATCGTTGTACACTAGATGTTCAACGGATGAGTCGATATGTTATCGTTGTACATTAGATGTTCAACGGAGGAGTCGATGTGTTATCATTGTACATTAGATGTCCAACGGATGAGTCGATATGTTATCGTTGTACATTAGATGTCCAACGGATGAGTCGATATGTTATCCTTGTACATTAGATGTTTAATGGATGAGTCGATATGTTATCGTTGTACATTAGATGTTCAACGGATGAGTCGATATGTTATTGTTGTACATTAGATGTTCAACGGAGGAGTCGATGTGTTATCGTTGTACATTAGATGTCCAACGGATGAGTCAATATGTTATCGTTGTACATTAGATGTCTAACGGATGAGTCAATATGTTATCGTTGTACATTAGATGTCCAACGGATGAGTCGATATGTTATCCTTGTACATTAGATGTTTAATGGATAAGTCGCAGATTTGTTTCATTGTATCATTAGATGTTCACGGTGTGTCGGCTCGCTCTGTTATCGTTGTACATTAGATGTTCAACGGATGAGTCGATATGTTATCGTTGTACATTAGATGTCTAACGGATGAGTTCTGATATGTTATCGTTGTACATTAGATGGTTCAACGGATAGTCGTTTTTGTTAGCATTGGACATTTGATGGTCCAACGGGTATGAGTCGATTTTGTTATCGTTTACAACAT
Source organism: Tanacetum coccineum (assembly GCA_026074375.1). Classification (NCBI taxonomy): domain Eukaryota; kingdom Viridiplantae; phylum Streptophyta; class Magnoliopsida; order Asterales; family Asteraceae; genus Tanacetum; species Tanacetum coccineum. The sequence goes on from BQNB010046794.1 coordinate 12,544, forward strand.
TAGAATTGTTTAATGGATGATGTCGGATATGTTATCGTTGCTCAATTAGATGTCCGTAAAGATGAAGTCGATATCGTTATGTTGTCATTTGATGTTCATGGAGCGGAATGGTTCGTGTATGTTATAGTTGTGTACATTGAGATGTTGAAAAAGGATGAGAGTCGATATGTTACGTTTTTGTACTATAGATGTTTATATGTATGAGTCGATTTTTTATCGCTATGTAACAGTAGTTGTTCAACGGCGATGAGTCGATATGTTATCGTTGTACATTAGATGTTCAACGGAGGAGTCGACTGTAGTCTATCGTTGTACATTAGATGTCCAACGGATGAGTCGATATGTTATCGTTGTAGCATAGATGTACCAACGGATGAGGTCGATATGTTATTCGGGCCCATGTGTGCATTGATGTTTTAACGGTGATGAGGAAATCGAACTGTATGTGTATGTTTGTACATTAGATGTTGTCTGACGTAGATGTGTCGATATGTTTTTCTGTTTGTTGAGATTAGATGTTCACGGTGCGGCGATGTGTTATCGTTTACATTAGTTGTCCCAACGGATGGAGTCAATATGTTTATCGTCTCGTACATTTGATGTTCAACGGATGAGTCGATTTGTTATCGTTGTACATTAGATTGTCCAAACGGATGTGGAGTCGATATGTTTTCATTGTTCATGTAGATGTTTATATGGAGAGTTCTGTTATGTTTACCGTTGCACATTATATGTCCAACGGATGAGTCGATATGTTATCGTTGTACATTAGATGTCCAACGGATGAGTCGATATGTTATCATTGTACATTAGATGTCCAACGGATGAGTCGATATGTTATCGTTGTACATTAAATGTCCAACGGATGAGTCGATATGTTATCGTAGCTAGAACATGATACTCCCGCCAAATACTCCTGCCAAAAACTCCCGCCAAATACTCCTGTCAAAAAATCCCTCCCAATACTCCCGACAAATACTCCCGCCAAATACTCTTGCCAAATACTCCCTCCAAAAAACTGTTTTTTACTATTAATAGCAGTTATTTTCTCATTGATCACCCACAGTTCACTCACTTTCTTACCATCCGACCACAAACAGTCACACTTTATTATGGTGGAATATGATGCATTGAAGCTTTGCGTATCTTGTAGTGCCGGAGATTGTTGTTCCTGCGAGAATCGTATAAACCTAAAACCCGTGGTAAACTATACTATGCATGTCCAAGATCACAAGTGAACAATCACATGCTTTTTTGTGTAATATATAAATAATGTGGTTAGTTGTTAAAACTTATTATCTTTACTCTTTAACAGCCTCGCGAAGATAATTTCGGATGTAAAATTTTTTTATGGAAAGAGGAACGAGTCCGTCTACTGGTTGGTTCTCCTGGAGCTTCAACGACTCTAATTTATTCTCCAGGATCTTCATCGACTCCAATTTATTCTCTACAGGATCATCGACTCCAATTTATTCTCGAGAATCTTCAACACCTCCACGCTATTCTCCGGGAACTTCAAGAAATACAGAGTGCTCAAACTGCAAGCACTTGCTTGATAAGATAACGGTACTTCAGGCAACGGTGGATATGTATATGCATCAGGAACAACACACAGTTAATTCAACCGCACTATTTCACGAAGTTTACAATAACATAGGAAAACTTGATTTGGAGTAGTTTGTCATTTGAAATGTAATTCGTATACTTTAAGCGTCGGTTTACAAGTCTCGTATGGTTATCGTTCTAATATGTTTAAGTGTTTGTTTGTAAGTCGTTTTTGTTACTACAAGTGATTCGTATAATATTTAACTAAATGAATGTTTGTTTTTGTGTTACTTGACGAATGTGCATCTTGAAAAAATATACGGTATATCATGTTCAACTAATAGAAGGGTAGTGCATATCATGACCGAACCAAGAAAACGGAGTGTTTTTTATATAGTTGTTATTTAAAACCCCACAACGAACCGAGAAAACGGAATGTTTTTTAATATAGTTTTTATATAGTTATATGTTAAACGCATATTTTAAAACCACACAAGAAATCGAAATGTTTTTTTTAGTATTTATATATTTTAAATAATAATTATATATTTTATAAGTCTCTTTATAAATTATTGTTTATAAAATATATAATTATAAAATATATTTTATAAATAATAATGATTTAAAAGCATAATTAATTTTTTAATAAAATACATAATCCCGGGCGACATGTCGTCCGGGAAACGTGAGCGGGAAAAATTGCCGCCAGGAGTTTCATTAAATATTATTTGTTAAATTTTAATAAAAAGTTTCCCGGGCGACAAGTCGCCCGAGATATACTAACGCACGTTAATTAACACTAATCACCACGCTTAAACATTCACGTGATTTATTTTTTTTTATAAAACTTTTCCCGGGCGACATGTCGCCCAGGAAAGTGAGCGGGAAAAAATGCCGCCAAGATTTTCGTTGAAATCCCTGAGCACGGTTTTATTGGGATGAACTATTGAGCCCAGTTTATCTCATGGTAGAAAGAAATAAAATTCATGTTTTATTACTCGTAGTATGTTTTTGTCTATGTACAACTTTTGTTATTTATGTGTTAATACTTAATACTGAATACTGTGAGTTTAAATGTTGCAATTAGAAATTAAACATTTATTTTAACACAAACTAATATAGTAAGTTGTACATTTATGACAACGATAACTAACACACGAACCACAACTATTCTCGGGCTTGAACCAAAACTGTTTGTTGATCCCTTTAAACCATGTTAAATAGTTACTACTTTAACACATTGTCCAACCCACCAAATTCTAAAATGGATCATCAAACAAACACTTAACTACTTAGAAACGTCACCGACATATCGTCAAACTAATTTATAATTTTACTTCATCAATTTTTGGTATTCAAAAACGTATTTAGCGTACCCTTTTGACCTCCGAACCAACCATTGACGCTCATACACTTGTTGAACATCACCATAATAATAAGATGCGTAAAACATGTTGTGGTGATAAGATGATTAAAGGAGGATAAAATGAAAAAATACATAATAATACACGCAATAATATTGAACGTAATAATTATTTTAGATGAATGATACACGAAATTACAAAAGTTGTCTAGTATAATACATTTTTCAATTCAACGAACTTCAAAAGGCAAGTGAAAATGTTTTACGGTTTTACCAATAGACTTGAAAGGATGAGCTTAAGAAACCTTGTGTCCAAACAAAAACTATCTATTCTAGTTCTATTATCAGCTATGGGGTTGAATATACGAGAAATTCTAGAAAATGTTTGCTATCCTAAACTATCCTCATGAATTTATCTTGAATCGGGATCTTTTGGCTCAACTTTATCCCAGTTTTCCCGAGGGAGCAACCCCATTTTTCACCTTGAATTGGTCAAAATATTCGGACTTTCTTAATTTTCGTGGAGGATTAGACCCAGTAAGTGGAGGTCTATTGCTAACCGATATTGCACATCATCATTTAGATATTGCAGTCTATTAGAGTATTTAGACAAATAATATTTCTTTTTTTCTTTGACCCTTGTATTGTAAAAATAGATTAAAAAATGATATGATTCAACCTTAGACCCATTTGAATGTAGCAGATAACAGCGGGAAGGGAGTCTCAATGAGACCTAAGAAAGGTAATGAGTCTGAATGCCTTCATTGTATTGTTGTTGGCTACCTTTCACTTCGACACAAACAATTTTTTCATATTACCATTTAATACTGAAGCATTTATGTGCATAAATTATCCGGTTTAGCAACTTTTTCTAATTTTCTCATTTTTAGCTTATTCAAAACAAAGTATAAAACTTTAGACTTGAACGAAGCGTTCGAACCCGTGCGATGCATCGGGCTTCGTTTTTGGGTAAAAGCATACTTTTACTTCTATGGTGTATGTTTTAAGGTTTTGGTACTTGCATGTTGTAATATATAGTTTGTGATGTTGCGACGATGTATGATTTACCATATGTTTATCCCATTAGTTTGAAAGTATTACGTGTTGAGTGTCATTTTAATACACTGTAGGGCAAAACTGGCAGTCACGTGTCTAGTGCTTTAATGTATTTGAATTTGTAGTTGAGGGTTGTTTCATGGTTTAAATATAGTTATAAGGGGTTTGGTTTGTGCAATTTGTAGAGTGTGGGGGTTTAGCTTGTTTGGTTTACAAATATTGAGGGTTTAGTTTGTGTAGTTTAGGGAATTGAGATTAAATGTTTTCCCTTTATATTTGAGGTGATGGGCAATTAGATCGATCTCTGCACACAGCCGTTTGGGTTTCCAGTAATGATGGTTTTGGAGGGTGAATCTCCACCACAAATCTGTATTTATATACCTCTTATTGTTTCCCCAATTCACTATCCACTCTTTCATCCTAATAATCTACTCCGAATTTGTGACCCTTTCATTTGTCTTCCACTACTTTTGATTCCCAATGGCTGCTCCAGGTCCTGTAAACATCATAGCTAGGCGTGGTACTGATGATTTAATTGCTTTTAGTGGCGAAACTGTAGTTCCACGATACATAAGATTCTTCCTTGATCAAAAGATTTCCGAAAGCAGGCGGTTTGTGACTCGCATGCATGAAGAAGCTGAAACAGTTAGGGGTTGTATTGCTCAGCTGACTGCTCTTGTTGCTGAACTCCAGGCCATGGAGAATGAAGATGAAGTTTATAATAGCTTGTTGGCTGCGAAGGATGCTAAGCGTGGGGAAGAGAGCAAGCTTTTGGCGTTGAATGATGTGATCGCGGAAGCTTTAGATGACATTGAGATCTTGGAAACGGATGTGGAGATATTGGGTGGTGATGACAATGGTGTTTACATTAGGGGGTGGGTATTTTTTTGGTGTTTAAGGTTTTAGTTGGTGTAGTCTTTTGAGTTTTAGTCCGTGTTTGAAGGTTATGTTCACTTAGGAAGATGTATGGATGGTATTATGGTTTATGAATAAGAAAGTACTTTTATTATGTTAGAGGATTGTGTTTTTTAATTATGCCTTATGATTATTGTTTGTTTATTTTAGTGATGATTATTTCTTATTTAATGGTGTGATTATGTTTGAGAAAGTTTTGCAAAATCACTTGAAATATAAATTCAAGTGTAGTGTTTGTTACTTCATTTGATATTTTGTTGTTTATGAATGGTACCAAGTAGATTTTAGGTGTGTTGAAGAATGAGCATTATTACTCTAAAAAGTGGTGGCTGTTGATTTATGGTTTAAATTAGTTATTTTTGGTTGTTTGATATTAGCAGATATATGTGTTTTTGGATTTGTGTTGTGTTTGTTGTTTCATTTGGGTTATTTTTAGTTGAGTTTGACAAGGGTTGCTTATCATATTTGAAAGTTTTTGTTGAAGTAGTTTTCCATTTTGTTATATGATTAGATATATGGTTTGTAAGTATTTTGTTTGGGGAAACTTGCATTTCAAATTTAGCCTGCAGATTCTGGTCGCCAAACTGGTTATGATTTTGCATTGCAAGGTGTCGGTGGTTATTGTTATGTTTGTACAGGTTTCTGTGTAGTGAACATACCTTTGTCGTTTTCTTCTAAACATTATTAAAAAAAACATCTTAAAATATATATTTAAACATTAAATATAATCAAATACTCATAATTCATATTTATTAAATAATTAAATAACATCCTTTATACTACCCTCAATTAATAAATCACACAAATACAAAATATATTAAATTAATTACCCTAAATAACCTTTTATCCACCATACACAAACATAAAACAACTCATACTTTAAAATAAATTATAATAAAGGACTCATTTACAACTAATAATCTGTATTTAATAATTATAACCCAATATAAACAACATTTAACAAAAGTATCTTCATTCCTATCATTTTCCTCATAATTTAAACATCTCCATAACATCATTCCATGTTCTGTAAATCAGTGAGAGAATGTTTTTGGTATAAAATATATTCCAAGCCCTTGAATAAAGTTACATGCGGTCCTCTGAGTAGCGGTCAATTGTGTTTTTTGTAGAAGATGTGTGTGTGTGCATACACGATTTAGCAGAGCTTTTCTTTGTGCATGGCTGGTATAGGATGGTGTTTTATGTTTTGTTATGCGGTTTAAGTCCAGCACAGTTAGTTTGCTTAAATATGACTTATTAGTTGTAAGGATGAAACGTAATTTACGTTGTAAACAAAAGAACAAAACTGAAATAATAGCTCGACTTGTTAAGTAAGGTTGTTGAATGTCTCTTTGTAAACTATGTTTCGGGTGTGATTATGTAGTTCCTTGTTTTCATCTGGTATCATTAGTATCTTCTGGCCTTCAGGGTCTATGACTCTGGAAAATGCGACATAAAGCTGGCCATGGCTGAACATAAGGTTGGGTAAATAGAGGCCAACATGATTAAGTGACTGCCCTTGACTCTTGTTAATTGTCATCACGTAGCATGGCCTGATAGGGAATTGTCGTCAGTTTAGCATGAATGGCCATTTTGATTGTGTCTATGTGAGTATTATCCTGTGTATCAGTACGTTGTCTCCCACATGTGAGCCGGTTAGAATTTTGGTCCAAATTACAAACTGGCCTAGCTCAGTGATGATGAGCCGAGTTCCATTACATAGGCCTTTGCTTGGGTTAACGTTCCATATGAGCATGATGGGGATCTCCTTATTTAAGCATATAGAGTGTGGTGGCATTCCTGGGAAGTTTAAGCTGTTCAAAAACTTGACTGGGTATAGGTTGTGTTGATCTAGTGTATCTGTCGAGGCCTTGCAAATTTTGTTAGCACTATTGTAGGTCATAGTGTCACCTGCCAATTTTTTAAACATATACGCATTAATTGCGTCTGCGTCATCGTTCTTGGGAGTTAGGATTACACGTTCTTTTAGATAGTCATCGTCGTGCTACCTAGTAGTGAAGTCAGGATACGTTTCTTGGACAATCTGTTCAATGGGATTTGTACATGCCTTGATTAGGAACCTCTCTGGAATCTCAATCTAGGTTGCCTCATCACCCCCTTGTTTTTTTTGTCTGCACGATACCATCGCCTACAGCTAACACCTATTTATTGAAATCCTATTTTCGGGTATCAATCTCGCCATTGTCATAATACTCATTAACCATCTTGCTCCGTGTAAGTGTAAACACCTTGCAATATTTCCACAGTTGTTATCTGTTTATGTAGGAGTGAACAACGTCTTCCCGTTTTCCTTTTGGGATCATTGGTAAAATTTGTTGGAAGTCGCCGCCTAATAATACCGTTAGACCCCCAAACAACTGGTTTATTTTTGGGGCATTCTTATACCCGAGTATATCCCTTAACGTTTTGTCTAACGCTTCAAAGGCATATTTCTGCGTCATGGGGGCTTCATCCCAAATAATAAGATAAACTTGTTGCATTAGCTCGGCTAAGTGTGTGTTTTGTTTTATTCCGCACGTGTTGTTCTCCATTAATTATAAAGGTATTATGAATCTGCTATGTGCCGTTCTCCCGCCTGAAAATAGTAATGACGCAATCCCTGAGGCATAAACAACATTTAGTGTTTGAGTATATATACAATTATTATGGGATCATTCATATGGAAAGATGTGAGGATTATATAGTGAATCTGTATTATATGTGATACCTGATGATGCGACCGCAAGCATAATCATTCTTTCTGACCGCAGCCTTGCCATTATAGTTTTGTAGAGAAATGTTTTGCCTGTTCCGCTTGGTCCATACACACAGTAAAATTTCCCTCTTGGTTATACACAGAGTGTAGAACGTTCTCATAGATTAAGCGTTGTTCTGGGTGTAACAACGCATGAAGTTGTTGGTGTTCAATCTTACTTTTGTTCGTATCAAAGTCAAGAGCTTCTCTGATCAAATGATTGTCCATGTTTGTTACCAATTTTGGTTTAGGCTTTGGTAGATCGGAAAAATCTGACAAATCTCGGCCATGTCTGTTTAACAACTCTTTGATTTTCATGATGCAATATTTCTGGATTTTTTCGTTGCTACACTACAAGTCAGGGTATTTAAAATGTTTCCTTTTTTATGTAGAATATCTTCATACATAGCTTCCCAGTTTTCATTCCACAGCTTTAGTGGTCTGCTTACGTCGAAGAAAATCAGAATAGTGACAAACAGGTCGTGCAGTTGTGGGCCTAATGCCTAGAAGCTTGCCTCGGATATAGCGTGTGTCACACCCTAGAAATTTCAAGTCATTATTTTAATCTTTTCTGTTTACTATTTTGACTATTATAAGTTACGTGTTAAAATGCCGTTAAACCGGGAGGTTGTCCCGCGTAAATCTGAAAAACGTCATCGGATACGTTCCGACTTTGGACTTGGATAAGTCTACTTGTTATAAGATATATTTTATCATTCTAAAGTGTTACCTAGATTTTGTACACTCTCGTTTGTGATTATTACATTTATAGTGTGCGTTTTACGTTTTTCGCGTTTTTGATCAAACAGAACCCAGAAACCCGTAACCTTTTCATGTAAACTCTAGTTATTGTATGTCCCTTGTTTGCAAGTCAAAAATTTCGTTCATATCTCCCCCCTCCATAAATTTGGACGCCCAAAACCATAACTATATCACCTTGAACTCAAAATTAATTAAAAGGCATCTATTTTTGAAACATGCACACATGTGTGCATGCAAGTATACAAAATGACACATGAGAGTGTCACTCACATGTGTAAACTTCTCATGCAACACTTCCATGTGACTCTTACACTCTTTGACTAGTGAATTTTGAACCAAGACTAGGATACTTGAACCTTTGCTAAAAAAAAGATTTGGTCTCCCTTTTCTTGCTCCCATATCCGACGCCCCCACAAGGAACCAAACAAAATGGTTCAAGCCACTTGGCTTGAGCCAAGACACACACCCTTAACCTACATCTCATTCTCATAACTTAGGGTATCATATCATTTGCAAATCACCAACAAAAATCTCTTCCCCCCCTCTCTTCTTGCTAACCCACGGCACAAACAGCCACTTTAGGGTTCCCATTTTCTTTGATTCTCTTCAAGATCCAAGCATTATAAGTTCATTTCTAAGGGTTTCTAAGGTATATCCAAGTATTGGTTGGTTGATTTTTTAGGGTTTCCTCAAGATCTAAATTTAGGGTTTCTAACTTTATAAGTGGGTTTTCAAGATCTAAGGTTTGATTATTAAAATCTTGTGTTTACTTCTTGTTGTTCATCCTTGTAAGCATTTCTTGGTCATTCTCTTGATTCAGTTCTTTCATTCTTATGAATATTGTTCAAGTTTAAAAGTCCATGTGTTTGTGTCACTTTTATAAAAAGAAATGAAATAATATCTTGTCATCTTTTATAAAAATGAAAGTATTATGTTTATGTTTTATAACCTATGGTGAGATGAGTTAAAAAGTGGGTTGCAAAAAAGATGAGGATGATGTTAGGATATTTATAAGTATGGTTTTGTTGGTTGGTTGAGTAGTGATCGGGATTAGGCTAGAATAAGCACTATTGTGGCGTTTGGATGGATTTTTGGGAGTATTTACGAAAAACTATGTTGTTGATCCAAAATTATATTGAGGTTTTAGGACACTTAAAAATGTTTTCAATAGTCGAGAAAGTAGTTTTTTGATAGCTCGTTTCGTATAGATAGATTTTCATAAATTCAACACTAAAAACGGATTTAAAACGACTGAGTTATGGCGAATGAATTTTGAAACACTTTTCGGAAAAACAAATAATATAGTTGCTGATTGGAATAGAAAATAAGGCTTTCGGACACTTTTGGGGTGATTTGAGCTTTTTAAACATTGGCGAAACATATAGAAACGTTAGTATATTAAGCGGGAACACTAGAAATGTCATGAACATTATTATGTGATGTCGAGGATTGTAAAATCGTTAGGATTTCTAAAAAAATGGTAAATTTTAGTATATATTAGTAAGGCGAACATAGGAGTTAAGCGTTTAGGTCGAGATAATGCGATTAGGAAATATGAATATATCGATTTATAGGGGACGGTATTCACGTCTTAAAACTAAAAACTTTCCTAAAATAGAAAGTTACTAAAAATGGCAATTTATGGTTAAACATCGACACTTAACGAAAAGCTTTATAAATTTATTTAAGTCATGTTTTGTTGAACAAACCAAAACACAAATGCACATGGATGTTGTCTTTTCTTTTATGAGCGTTTTCATACAAGTTTCGTGTATCTTTCGTTTTCCTAAGACGCGTCGTTTATTTAGGTTGCGTGTAGGATCTCTCGGCTTTATTACTCTTCGTTGATTATCGATTCACCATTTGCTTAAGGTGAGTTAATAGCCCCACGTTTTTACCGATTTACAAATTCTTTATACTTTGGGGGTGAGAAACATCGTTTACTTTATAAATTGGACACAAGTATTTTATGTGAGTCTTCCATGTTTATGTGTTGCCTAAGTTTTGCTTACAAACCACTATTGCCCGAACTATCATGAACCGTTAATTACCTATGACTGACTTGGTTGGTTAAGTGAGCGCGGATCAATAGATAGATCTATTGGGACTAATTATCCATATCTGGTTTGGTTCCACTTAACTAAGAACAAACGGATATATGTCATGTCGATTTACGTTTTGGTGGTCTTTGGTTTGGGACACCGGTTAGGGCAGGCTTTATATGTGGGATGAGACGATATGCCACTTTTCGTTATTAGCTTCGGTTGCAACAGTAAATACTTTTTATGTGATATTGTATCTGTTATAGTAGTCACATACGTTTTGCAATCTTGTGGTCCACTCTTGCAACAACTTAAACCTATAGATTCACCAACATTATGTTGATGTTTTAACGTGTTTTATCAGGTGCTTAGCTTGGATTATATCAAGATGCTAGTTGGAGTCCATGTGCTATGTGACTTCACCCATTTCAAGACCTATCTTTATTATATACTCGCTGTCATTTGTCAAACTTTATTATGCTTTTGATACTTTTAAACTTCATCTTTATGGGTTGTAAAAACTTATTAAATTTTAATCTCATGCAACGAGTATAACTTTTAAACGTCCATGATTAGTGGTCGTTATTTATTGCTTTGTGTCGGAATATTATGAAGTCATGCCCTCGGACACGTATTCCGTCCTGGCCCTGTATGGGGGTGTGACAGATTGGTATCCGAGCCAGGTTATAGAAACCAGGTTGAATATTAGGTCTGGTCTATAACCAGTATGTGATCCTACGTGTTTCTACTTGCTTATGTATATAATTACTATCGATAAGTATACGGGTATTAATTATAATACTTTTCCATAATTATATTACGTATAATTTTGCCATGACTATACCTTACATCTATATTTTTCTTGCATTGCAAATATTGACATGGTTTCATATAAAGAGGATTTATATAAACTTTTGCTTGTGCAGGTTATGACGGCTTCAGCTATTGTTATTTCTTTAGATTCTTCTGACGATAGTGTGGGATCACCGCCCTCTCGGATTATTCTTTTTGGTTCTATTCCTACTGTTATCCCTGTGATTCCAGTGATTTCTTCAGAGACTCTTGTTGTTTCATCTGTCGCTCCTGGTTCCATATTCGGATTCTGATTCTGATTCACCTGATGATATGGCTTCACCAGAGTATATTTCCCCGTTACCAGCTACTTCACCATTTTTATGCACTGATTCTTCAGAGACTCCTAATTCTTCTGATGGACAACCATCTCAGGACCCTTATGTTGTTGTCGTTGCTCAATGGAGGAGCAAGGTAGCATCACGTTGATCATCATCACCTACTACTTCTACTTCAAAGATCCCTCCTGCTCCCATTCCACCAGCACCATTTGGGATTCGTCGACGACAAGCTATTCTTATCCAACCCGGGGAGGACATTCACATTGGTTGACTTTACCGTACTCATCCTGGTGGACCATGTAGGACATTGACCGCTAGGAAGTCGGTTAGGCCTTTATCTTCTCATCATTTAGCATTAAGGTACACTTCACATCACTTGGATCGCTTTACTTCTGGATCATCTTCAGGTCATTTATCTTCAGAGCATTCATTATCTGGGCATTCTATTTTAGGTCATTCGTTATCTGGACATACACCACCAGACACCATCGTTGCTGATTCATCCGCGCCACCAAGATTTGTTTATCCACCACTTACTAGGACTCCACAGTGTAGCGAGGCCTATCACCGTTGGAGGACTGCCCCATTATCTACTATGTATCCACCAACGACATCTGAGTCGTTAGCTGGGAATTCTTTTCTGAGTCATCTGCTGGACCATCTCGCAAGAGATGTAGGTCCCTTGTTGATTCAGTACCATCATCTACACCAGTTTATGGATCATTAGCTCCTACCCGTGCTGATGTATTACCACCTCGTAAGAGGTTCAGAGATTCATACTCATCCAAGGCTATCATGGAGGAGGATATTAAGGTTGGTACTGTAGAGGCTAAGGTTGGCATAGAGTTAGGTAGGGTGATAGGATTAATAGTGAAGATCGTGTTGAGACTAACCCTAGGGATGTTAGAGAGGACACAAAGGAGTATGAGGCAGAGACTAGTACTGGAGACACAGTAGAGTTGGGTATTGACCTAGTGTCAGCACCGATAGTTGATGAGGGGATTGTTAAGCCTGTTGGATATGATTCTTCTGATTTGTCTGGCACTAGGGATGGCATTGTTAGGTCATTCGAAGATATGCCGATTAACTTGGATGATGCTTTACGTGACTTTTACCATCACATGTATAAGGTTCATGTTGATAGGATCGTCGAGATTGAGACTGTTCAGAGGCAGTTAGAGGTCGTTCAGCTAATAGCTAGTATGATGGAGAGGATTGAGAGTTTGAGGTTGGAGAACCTCAAGGTTCGAGCTTTGTTGGGTGTTGAAAGAGATCGAGTGGACAGTCTTCGTCTACACATGTCTCGTTCTCAAGAGGAGTTCTGTCAGATCCGTAAGGATCGTGATGATGTTAGGTGGAGGTTTAGGAGATTGGATTCGTTTGTTGAGAGACGTTTGGGATTTCGACCATAGTATGATCGTGATATGGTTGATTAGGACATTAGACTGGTGATAGGTCTAGATGCTAGTAGTAGTAGTATTGTAAATCAAGTTCCCCATTTTGGGTTGAATGTAACCGACTGATGCTTTTATATATGATATGAAAAGCTTGTTTTGATTTTCTCGTATGTTCGTCTTATTTGCTATTTACTTGTTCTGGCAAAACATGTTCTATTGTATTTTCCTATATACACCTTATTTACCATTTATAGTGGCTATATTTCGTATCGAAACTCACCATGTGCTATGTCTTGTGCTGTAGAACATGACTATCACTCGTTCAGGTATGACCCCGGAGGCAATCGAAGAACTCGTTAACCGACGAGTGGAAGAAGCGTTGGCCGCTTATGAGGCAACCCGTGCTGCCAATGCTCTCGAGGCTGAGAGTCAAAGCCAAAACGGCAGTGACGGCGATAATGGAAATGGTGGAAATGGAAACGGCGGAAATGGAAATGGTGGAAATGGAAATGGTGGAAATGAAAATCCAAATGGAAATGATAGGGGTGCTAGACCTATTGCTCGGGAATGTACTTACCAAGATTTCATGAAATGTCAACCACTCAACTTCAAAGGAACAGAAGGTGTTGTTGGTTTGATAAGATGGTGCGAGAAGATGGAAACACTGTTTCACATCAGCAACTGTCCAGAGAGATATCAGGTGCAGTATGCAACTTGCACTTTGCTCGGCAGTGCATTAACCTGGTGGAACTCACACAAGATGTGGAGATCTTTTAAGCCCATCTAGGATATGTTTTACAGATAATATTGAACACGCAGCGGAATAATAAGAAAGCAATATTATCAAACAAGGTTTTTCATTCATACGTTTTCCTATTACCCCAACTATAACTTGGGGTTAGTAACTACTAACTACTAACTAAACGTGTACACACACACGTTTACTATTCGACTCTCATCAGTCGACTATGCTATGGATGGATCTAAAACCTATGTCTATGATCTCTTTATATAGGGAGAGATCATGACTTACAAAGGAAGTAAACCAATAGATAAGGAAACTATTTAAATTACATTAAACCACATTAATATGTTTCCTAATCATTATCCTGTAGAATATTTGACCAAATCTTCATATTTCTCCACCAGCTTGTAGAGTTTCATAATGACGACTTTGATCATTTTGTTTCATTCTTTTATTCATTTTGTCTCATCAAATCTAGAATCCCAACAATCTTCCCCTATTTGATGATGACAAAACAAACAAAGTCGTGTACGAACTTCCCCTTAAATAGAGAAGTTGAGATGTAATCATCTCCCTGAATGAAACAAACTTCCAAGCTTCCTTTGTATCATGTCACCACATATAATAAGCTGCAAATCAATAAACCTGTAATCTTCTTCCCCTTTTTGTCTTCATCCAATAGGGGTCTTCTGAAGATATGCAACTTGTAAACACTTCCCCTCAAGTGGTGCATGTAGATGGTTAAACATTTAATCAATAAGCTTCCCCTGAAACCCATATGTTTACCATCTCTTGAATCTCGAACTCTGTAGGCTCTATGTAGTGATCACTGATGAAGAAAACTGAGTATAACGAATTTGATGAAGAAGTAGAATCTCCCAAACTTGTGTCTTATGTCTTGCACTATCCACGTGACGTCGAACTTATAAATAAATCTGTGAAATATAAGTAGACCGCAACCTCTTGACAAAATCCTCATCTTCTATGAGACACATACTAAGTGATAGCAAATGTGAGCATTGAGCACCATAAGAAAAATCACACACCTTTGCTAGATTTGTCAAGTCTTCGTCAACACCATTTAAGCACGAACAAGTTATCCTTGACCAGAGGATATAATAAGAACACGCATCTGTGAAACTCAACTACAACATCAAATAAGCAATAATCAATCGTCTTCGTAATCACATCTTCAAATAATCCCAAAAATACGAGCCATAAATCAATAAGAATAAACTATTTGAAAAATAGTTCTGTCCGAGACCCAAATCCATCCAAAAACCAAGTACTGTCCGATATCGGACAAGCCTAGCAGTACTAACTTCTCTTCTGTCCGATATCTGATAAAGCCAACAACACTAACTTTTTAATACTGGCAGCATTAACCAAGTTGCCAACAGTACTAATGAGTCACGCAGCAGTACAAACTTTCCAAAGCTAGCAGTACTAATCGAGCAGTACTAATAAACATGACCAATACTAACCTTCAACACCATTGGCAGTACTAATAATATATGTACAGTACTAAGCTTCTTTTGAGCCCAAAATCAGTACCAACTACTAACCTGCTGCATATGACCTCGAATCCAAAAACACACCATGCTGCTTCTTTATGATGTCGTTAACACCATCTGCTATTACAAGCAGATCTTGTCACCATGAACAAACCAAAAAGCCTATATATACACCCCTTAAAAGACGATTAGGGTTTAAGAAAATTCATTCCAAGTACATACATCATAACCAGCAGCTTCATGAGAAACCCAAATAGATGGTTTGAAATCATCTCTTCTTCTTGAATCGTAGCAACAATTGGTTGAATCATCTCATCACAGTACAACCATGTGTCTTCTACACCTTTTCATCTTTTACAAATTAGAGTTTTGTAAAGATTTCAAATGATGTATACGAACCTGTAAGCATCATAATAGCAACAACATCCTAGTTTCGAATTAAGGTTTCACCAAATCATCACGACACCTGATGCTTTTTCCATGACGACCAGAAACACATCATCAACATGACACCATATGAACGACAGCAGCAACAATATTAACAATACCAAGGATACCTTTTTTTAAGTATCCAGGCGACACCTTTTAGCGACACTTTTTCTATCACTAAACTGTCACTAATTCATCATTCTCACCAACTGCTAATGATTTTTTTTCATAGAATAAGTTCTAAAGAACGCTTGAATTATGTAACCAATCAACAACCATCTTGTTGTCACGAACCAATCAAAAACAATTTTAAACAAACTTCCTGTTATATCGAATTAGGGTTGCTGAAAAACCCTAATATCACCAAATTCGACAAGATAACCAAGACGTCATCATCGGCATGGATTGGTTGGCGAACAATCATGCGGTGATTGTCTGTGACGAGAAGATAGTGCGTATTCCTTAAGGAAACAAAGTTCTGATCGTTCAGGGAGACAAAAGTGACAAGGAGAAGAAATCGACATTGAGTATTATATCGTGTATAAAGACGTAGAAGTACATTAACAAAGGTTTTCCTGTTTTTCTGGCACAAGTTACGGTGAAGGAAACCAAGGACAATTCGAAGGAGAAGCGACTCGAAGACGTGCCGACTGTACGGGACTTTCCGAAAGTCTTTCCAGAGGACTTACCTGGACTACCACTAACATGACAAGTTGAATTCCAAATTGACTTAGTCCCTGGTGCTGCACCTGTAGCACGAGCCCCGTATAGATTAGCACCGTCTGAAATGCAAGAATTGTCTACTCAACTGCAAGAACTTTCTGACAAGGGATTTATAAGACCAAGTTCCTCACCCTGGGGATCTCCGGTTTTGTTTGTCAAAAAGAAAGACGGCTCTTTTCGGATGTGTATCGACTACCATGAACTTAACAAGCTTACTGTGAAGAATCGATACCCACTTCTGAGAATCGACGACTTGTTTGATCAGCTGCAAGGATCAAGTGTGTACTCAAAGATCGACTTGAGGTCTGGTTATCAACAAGAAGGGAACGCCCAGTATAATCGACCCTTAGGGGGAGATTGTTAGGATCATAAAAGTGTCGATTATGATACTTTAGGTGGTTTTAATTATTATTAATGTTTTTAATTTATTTTATACGTAGAAAGTAGTTTGTAATAAGGAGAAATATGCTTAAAGTGAAAAATAGCATATTATCCAAAGAATAGGGACTAGATTGCAAATTAGGGAAAATAAAGGAAGGGAAGCTAATCATCCCTCTCCTATAAATACCTCATAATCAACATTAGGGGGTTAAGGCTTGTAACTCTCACTTTCCCTCCCCTTTCTCTTTTCTTTATAAAATTTAAAAAATTGTGAAAGTCTTGCCTTTCTCTCTTAATTCTCTCTATACGAAACCTTTATACATCGTGTGATTCGAGATAAAACGTGACCTAACATTAGCCTTACCGCAGGAGGAGATCCCGCGATTGGACTCCGACGTAAGAGTAAGTATTTGTCTATAAGTAGTCTGTGTGTAATTAGGTCGCGGAAATCATACCGTTGGGAGTGTTTGGTAAACTCCTTATATAGGCTAATGTCATTGTCGGTTGCATGAGTCACGAGATGGGATACATCCTATTGACCGATGGGTAATAGGGTGGTTGTCGTGAGGTCAACGTCGTTGACTACGTCACACTTTGTGACTTTGTAGTATAGGGACTTGGGTCAGCGTACTTATTGTTTGTTATCCGTATTTGGGACGTTGACGTTCTCCTTTCGATTCTCCATGCAATATTCTTTACTATGTTTGGTTGGGTCACGGGTTTCCCTTGCCGGGAAGTGACTCGCAGTCGAGATTGGAATATAGTCCTTGCGGATGTGGCCTAGCGTTAGTCCTAAGACGCCGCTGAGCCTTTGCGAATGCGGCACAGGGTTAACCTTGGGCCGTCCTTAAGTCCTTTTCGAATTATTGGGCTTGAGCCCGTCGTGGATAGTTCAGCCCGGACTCGAAAGTCCGGGTGGCTTCTATAAAGTCATCAATGTTATATTTTTGCAACATTTTTATGCGTAATTTGTGTCTATGTATAAATCCAATCAACTAACTTGTATGATATATTGACCCCTTAACTTTGGTAGGAAAAGTTATGAACAATAAACTGTAAAAAAGTAAAGCTTGAAGGACTAAAATATCACAAAACACAAAGTTTTAAGTCGGTTACCTCAAACCCCTATAAATAGCACCCCCACCCTTGATTCCATTCATTCATCACTTTTTCTTATTCTTCTTCACATCCTCTCCGTGTCGAAGAAAATAGAAAAATAAAATAAAATAATAAGAAACCCTAACTGAATTCTGTTTAATCGATCATAGGTGCGTTTGGTAGGGTCGATGGAATCACTATATGTATGAGTATGATTATCAATATCTATACTACCTATAAAGCATTTGGCTACTTTTTTTTTCAACATGTTGAATCTCTTAAAATTCTTTTTAAAGAAATAATGTTTAAATATTGAAAACACATAGATGTTGAAAATCAGACTTAAAAAAAGAGAGGCTATTTTAAGTAATGATCTTTACTAGTGACTACTACATATCTTTGTTAGTTATACGTCTGAACTTTTTTTTGAAGGGCTATTTTAAGTAATGATATCTTTGTTATTCATATCATATCTATATCTATTTTTACTACCTATACAACATTTTCCAACTTTTTTTTTCAACATGTTAGAAAACTTAAAACTATTTTAAGGAATTTAAATGTTGAAAACATATATATACAAGCCGTAAATAATCACACACCTTTGAAATTTTGTATGTAAAATGCAGATGTCGTCAAACAATTGATGATTCAGGTTTTTGAAGACAAAATTGGTGAGTTGTTTACATTCTATAATTATATCAGTATACTGCATTCGGTTTTTTAGTACATAAAATCTGTTTAGAAAATAATTCGTGTTATTTTATAACGATGCTAAATAACTGAACGTAAATTAGCTTATCATGGTTTCACGAAGCAACTCTTCTGTTGTTGCAGAGACAAATGTCTGTTCTGCAAATACAACATGGTGAAACGACAAGGTGGCGGGAAGGCTTGGGACAATGGATAGGAAGACCAAGTGTGAGACTTGTACGGCTAATATGGCTGACTGTCCTGGTCATTTTGGACACCTTGAGCTCGCCAAACCTATGTTTCATATTGGATTTATGAAGACGGTTCTAAATATCATGCGGTGTGTGTGCTTCAGTTGCTCAAAGCTCCTTGCTGATGAGGTAATACTATTAAAGGAACGATGCTCGCAATCGTCTATTAACCTAACATTTGTGGTATAATTGAAACAGTTTTATGATTGTTTTATGATTAGCTATTATCGAGTCTTTTTGCTGGTGTTGCCTGTTTAAGGGGGACGTTGATAAATGGTGGTGTTGTGCTTTATTGAAACGTATTCTGTTACGTCCTTTAATAGCTGTTTTGAAGATTTGTTGCAAGTGTAAATAGATTTTTTGCTTTCTAATTACGAATATATTTGTCTTAGTTTTGTACTTTTCTATATAAAGCGATGAGCGCTGCATGACTATTCCTGGCATCGTTCGTACTGATTAAGAAACTTACTAAAGAAATTAACGTTAATAACATATTTGGTCGTTTATTCTTTTTAAAGTGATCCGTTTCCTTGTATGTTGAGACCATGTCTAATTTGTCGGCACCATGTGAATGTTAAGAAAGCGGATAGCTTCTTAAGTCAAATTTGTGTCGATTGAATCTGTGCATTGTCTTTGGTACCATCTAAGCTGCGTGTTCTATCTGTTTTTCCGCTTATGTGCTTGTCTTGCATATAACGCAATTTCTTAACTGGCCCGTCATTGTGTCTGTGTTTCAGAAGGATTATAAATTCAAGCAAGCCCTGAAAATAAGAAACCCAAAAAACAGGCTTAAGAAGATTCTAGATGCTTGCAAGAGCAAAAGTACATGTGAAGGTGGTGATGACATTGAATCTGTAAACCAGGACGGCGTTAAGACAGTTAAGAAGGGCGATGGGGGTTGTGGTTCCCGGCAGCCAACGATTACTATTGACGGTATGAAAATGGTTGCGGAGTACAAGCTTTCGAAGAAGAAAAACAATGACGCACAGCAGCTTCCTGAGCCGGCTGAGAGAAAACAGCAGCTTTCTGCAGAAAGGGTATCCTATGCGCGCTCCTCACATTTGATGTAGCATACTTACTTTCTTTGTAGTTACTAATAAGTATCAACTTTTTTCTCCAGGTTCTGAGTGTGCTGAAGCGAATAAGTGACGATGACTGCTTGTTGTTGGGCCTGGACCCCAAATATGCTCGTCCAGATTGGATGATCCTGCAGGTCCTTCCAATACCACCACCTCCAGTTAGACCATCTGTGATGATGAATACTTCGACCCGGTGTGAGGTGTGTTTTCCATGTGGGCTCGTTTTGTTTTAACGTATTGAGGATAATGTTCAGTATAAAGTGGCCAAACGGGCGGGTCAATAAGGTTGAGTAAAATGTCAAAACAAATTAACTTTTGATTTGGGTTCAAAATGGGCCAGTTCCAAAATTTCACAAAATATTCGAATGTTAAAAGTTGTCTAAAGAAGTATAACTTTACAGAATATTAACACGAGTGTCTGAATGAAGCGAGTAGTAGGTTGTATGCATTAGAATCCATAAATACACGTCTTTTTGACCCATTTGTATCAGTAGAGATAATAATAAGTATATGAAAAAGGCTTAACTTGGTGAACTTCATCTCACTTTTTGTATTCTAGCAAACACTGAAACAGGATGACTTGACTCATCAGCTGGCCATGATAATCAGACACAATGAGAACCTGAGAAGGCAAGAATGTAATGGAGTTCATGCGCAACGTAATCTCTGAATAATGTCAGTTACCGCAGTTCCATATTGATGCATATTTTGACAATGAGCTTCCGGGTCAGCCAAGGGTATACTTAATCTTCTAGTCATGTCAGATTATACACAGATTGTACTATTGTTATATTCCATTCTTATTAAGTTATGGCTCTCCCGCAGGCTACACAACGTTCAGGTCGTCCTATCAAGTCCATATGCAATAGGCTCAAGGCAAAAGAGGGTCGGATTAGAGGTAACCTGATGGGGAAGCGTGTTGACTTTCGGCACGTACAGACATCACTCCGTATCCAACGATTTAACTTATCCTGAAACAGTCACTCCTTACAACAAAGAAAGGTATATGCACACATTGAAGATTATACTTTTATAGTTCTTTGTTTCAATTGATTATTGCCGCTGACTTCCATTTTTTGAATCTTTTATTAGGTTGGAGGAGCTTGTTGCGAACGGTCCCCATCCTCCCCCTGGTGAAACTGGAGCCAAATATATTGCCAGGGATGATGGTCAAAGGCTTGACCTTCGTTACTTAAAGGGTGATCATCATCTTGAGCTCGGATACAAGGCATGTTCCTTGGTTGTATATTATTTCCTAGTTTGTTAATGTTGTTCACTTGTCATCCTTAATAATGTTTTCATTATAAAGGTAGAGCGGCACTTAATTGATGGAGATTTGGTGCTCTTTAATCGACAACCAAGTCTGCATAAGATGTCTATAATGGGGCATAGGATTAAGATCATGCCTCACTCCACCTTTCGGTTGGTCCAGATGCTGCTAGCAAGTTTCTCGGTCATACACAGTGGCTTATTAACTACTGGCTTTTGCAACAAGGGTTCAGCATTGGTATCGGAGACACAATTGCCGATGCATCCACTATGGAAACAATCAATGAAACTATCTTCAGAGCTAAGAATGAGGGGAACGGGCTTATTAGGGCTGCTCAAGATAATCAATTGGAGCCAGAGCCTGGGCGAACTATGATGGAGTCATTTGAAAATAAAGTCAATCAGGTACCTCAATATACACTTTGATGATTAAAGTAACTTGTATTTTGATGATAAGTCGATTAACATGATCTTCTGTTTCAGGTTCTGAACAAGGCTCGTGATGATGCAGGAAGTAGCGCCCAAAAAAGCTTATCAGAAAGCAACAATCTTAAGGCAATGGTCACAGCGGGTTCAAAAGGAAGTTTTATCAATACATCGCAGATGACTGCTTGTGTGGGACAACAGAACGTTGAGGGTAAACGAATCCCGTTTGGTTTTATGGATCGGACTCTTCCTCATTTCACAAAAGATGATTATGGATCCGAAAGCCGTTGGTTTGTGGAAAACTCTTATCTTCGAGCTTTTTTCATGCAATGGGTGGTAGAGAAGGTTTGATTGATACCGCAGTGAAAACATCTGAAACTGGTTACATTCAGAGGCGCTTGGTAAAAGCTATGGAAGATATCATGGTGAAGTATGATGGTACAGTCAGGAACTCTCTCGGGGATGTTATCCAGTTTCTATACGGGGCAGTTTGGATCGAGAGTCAGAAACTTGATTCTTTAAAAGTTAAGAAAGGGGAGTTTGATCGGATTTTTAAGCATGAGATCGATGAAGAGAACTAGAATCCAAGCTATATGTCAACAGAACATGTCGATGATATAAAAACTATTAGGGAGATTTGTAACGTGTTCAAGGTTGAAGCACAACAGCTCGAAGATGATAGAGTCCAGCTTGGAACCGAGATTGCTACCATCGGTGATAACTCATGGCCGATGCCCGTGAATCTTAAACGGCTTATTCAGTTATTTGGAATGCTCAGAAGACGTTTAAGGTTGATTTAAGACAGATTTCAGATATGAATCCAATGGAAATTGTGGGAGCTGTTGATAAGCTTCAGGAGCGTCTTCGGGTTGGTTATAATAATAATAATATCATAGGGAGGAGGTGGGCCCAGATGCTGCTAGCAAGTTTCTCGGACATACACAGTGGCTAGTTAACTACTGGCTTTTGCAACAAGGGTTCAGCATTGGTATTGGAGACACAATTGCTGATGCATCCACTATGGAAACAATCAATGAGACTATCTTGAGAGCTAAGAATGAGGTGAATGGGCTTATTAGGGCTGCTCAAGATAATCAATTGGAGGCAGAGCCTGGTCGAACTATGATGGAATCATTTGAAAATAAAGTCAATCAGGTTCTGAACAAGGCTCGTGATGATGCAGGAAGTAGCGCCCAAAAAAGCTTATCAGAAAGCAACAATCTTAAGGCGATGGTCACAGCTGGTTCAAAAGGAAGTTTCATCAATATATCGCAGATGACTGCTTGTGTGGGACAGCAGAACGTTGAGGGTAAACGAATTCCCTTTGGTTTTATGGATCGGACTCTTCCTCATTTCACAAAAGATGATTATGGACCCGAAAGCCGTGGGTTTGTGGAAAACTCTTATCTTCGAGGGTTAACACCACAAGAGTTCTTTTTTCATGCTATGGGTGGTAGAGAAGGTTTGATCGATACCGCTGTGAAAACATCTGAAACTGGTTACATTCAGAGGCGGTTGGTAAAAGCTATGGAAGATATCATGGTGAAGTATGATGGTACGGTCAGGAACTCTCTCGGGGATGTTATCCAGTTTCTATACGGGGAAGATGGTATGGATGCAGTTTGGATCGAGAGTCAGAAACTTGATTCTTTAAAAGTTAAGAAAGGGGAGTTTGATCGGATTTTTAAGCATGAGATCGATGAAGAGAACTGGAATCCAAGCTATATGTCAACCGAACATGTCGATGATATAAAAACTATTAGGGAAATCCGTAATGTGTTCAAGGTTGAAGCACAACAGCTCGAAGATGATAGAGTCCAGCTTGGAACCGAGATTGCTACCACCGGTGATAACTCATGGCCGATGCCGGTGAATCTTAAACGGATTATTTGGAATGCTCAGAAGACGTTTAAGGTTGATTTAAGACAGACTTCAGATATGCATCCACTGGAAATTGTGGGAGCTGTTGATAAGCTTCAGGAGCGTCTTCGGGTTGTCCATGGTGATGATTTGTTAAGTATCGAAGCTCAAAAGAACGCTACTCTGTTGTTCAACATTCACCTTCGCAGCACGTTTGCTAGCAAGAGGGTTCTCAGTGAATATAAGCTTACTCGTGAGGCGTTTGAGTGGGTTATCGGTGAGATTGAATCGAGGTTCTTACAGTCACTTGTTGCACCAGGAGAAATGATTGGCTGTGTTGCAGCACAGTCGATTGGTGAGCCAGCCACACAAATGACTCTTAATACTTTCCATTATGCTGGTGTGAGTGCCAAGAATGTGACTCTCGGTGTTCCTCGATTGAGAGAGATTATTAACGTTGCAAAAAATATCAAAACCCCTTCGCTTTCTGTGTATTTGAAGCCTGATATCAGCAAAACAAAGGATCAGGCCAAGAATGTTCAGTGTGCTTTGGAATACACAACTCTTCGTAGTGTGACTCAAGCTACTGAAGTATGGTATGATCCGGATCCTATGAATACAATTATCGAAGAGGATGTTGACTTTGTGAAATCATACTATGAAATGCCGGATGAGGAAATTGACATGGATAAGATATCTCCATGGCTACTTCGGATCGAGTTAAATCGGGAGATGATGGTTGATAAGAAGTTGAGCATGGCTGATATTGCAGAGAAGATTAATCTCGAGTTTGGTGATGATTTAACTTGTATATTCAATGATGACAATGCTGAGAAGTTGATTCTGCGTATTCGTATCATGAACGACGAGATGCAAGGCGATGCAGCTGAGGATGATGTGTTTCTTAAGAAAATTGAAAGCAGTTTGTTAATGGAAATGCCCCTACGAGGGCTTCAACTATTAACAAGGTGTTTATTAAATCAGGGAAAGCTAACAAGTTTGACGAGAACGAAGGGTTCAAGCCAGAAGTCGAATGGATGCTTGATACGGAAGGTGTTAATTTGTTGGCTGTTATGGGTCATGAAGATGTTGACGCCTTAAGAACAACCAGTAATCATGTCATTGAAGTGTTAGAGGTCCTTGGGATAGAAGCTGCTCGGAGGGCGTTGCTTGATGAGCTTCGAGCGGTCATTTCTTTTGATGGATCCTATGTCAATTATCGGCATTTGGCTATATTATGTGATACTATGACACATCGTGGTCACCTTATGGCCATAACACGTCATGGGATCAATAGGAACGATACCGGGCCAATGATGAGATGCTCATTTGAGGAAACAGTTGACATTCTTCTTGACGCAGCTGTCTATGCCGAAACAGATTACCTTCGTGGAGTTACTGAGAATATAATGTTGGGCCAGCTTGCTCCTTTAGGGACAGGAGACTGTGATCTCTTATTGAACGAGAAGATGCTAGAGCAAGCTTTAGATGTTCAACTTCCGAGCTATATGGAGTACGGTCCCGACATTGGGATGACACCTGGACACTTGCCAGTGACTCCTTTCCATAACGGGTCAATGTCTCCTGCTAGCCATCTCTTTAGCCCACATATACAGTTTTCACCGGGGGGTATCGATGCACAGTTTTCTCCTCATGTTGGTAGGATGGGCTTTTATCCCACACCATCACATGATCAATGGAGCCCGTCATCTCCTTATCCTCAACGTAGCCTATCAACTCCTTGGTATAGCCCGTCTTCTCCTTGTCCTCAATATAGCCCCACATCTCCTGAATATATCCCGTCATCCCTATACTCATCCGCATTGGCATCTTACTCCCCAACCTCGCCATATTACACTCCGGCGTCGCCGTCGTACACTCCGGTGTCGCCGTCGTACACTCCGGTGTCCACGTCGTACAGTCCGGCGTCCATGTCGTACAGTCCGGCATCCCCGTCGTACAGTCCGGCGTCGCCGTGGTACAGTCCGACGTCCCCGTGGTACAGTCCAACGTCGCCGTGGTACAGTCCGACGTCCCCGTCGTACAGTCCGACATCCCCGTCGTACAGTCCGAGTTCACCTGGTCTTACTTCGGATGGCTATAGTCCTACTTCACCTTACTACAGGTACCCATTCGAATCTCTTCCATTGCAGTTTTATAAGAATCTTATGAACTATATTAAAGTTAAATGGTGGCAGAAATGGCTGTAATATGTCAAAATGGGTGTTTTTTATGATGTAATGTGCCGGAAACATATTTGGTCCAAAAATTTATTTATTTTATGAAACAATTAGTGTGTAAAATATGATCACAAAAACCGTCTATTCAACAAGGCTGAACCGTTTCCTTTTTAGCAAATGGTAAACGTTACTTGGACCCGATATTGTCGCCTGCATTTTGTATATTACGTTCCCTGCCATTAGTTTAGGGTTGCCATAAGTTGATGCAAATAGACGGGTTCATGGGCTAAATTTTAGAGTAGTATCACTATTAACCTTCAACTGTGGCATTGCATTGACACATCATACGTGTGCGTTGTTTTAGCTCTCAGGGCTCTGGTGCACACCCGGAATACAACCCAAGCTCACCACAATACTCGTAAGTTCTTATCTCATTTACAATCCTGGTCCACAAGTTCTTTCTGTTAGTCCTGACCATGTTAGCGACCGCATCTTGTTTACTAATTGTATGCGGGTTTATTTCAGTCCAAGTGTTGAGTATTCACCATCTTCAACAAACGCCTCAAAAGGATGATGATGATGGCTCGAGGAAGGACTATGGCTTTCGGACATTCAAGTGACTGTTTTTCTATGGTGTATCATATCATTTTCGCAGGGACATTGATTTCGATTTGTTTGGTATAAAGTGAGACCAGACGTACTATTCTTGTATCGTTTCAAACAAATATAAGTCGGGTTGTTCCCGATCAAGTAAAACTTGCCGGACATCTTATCAGTTCATCATCTTATCTAGTATAGGAGTCTGAGGAGTTGGGATAAAACATAATGTTTTAAAACCCGGTTTGACTCGGGCGGTTCAACCGGTCGAAAAAACGGGTCGAATTAAACCGGGTTTTATATTTTTGAAACCCGGTTAGACTCGCCGGGTTTGAAGTGACTCTGGTCAACCCGGTTTTCGACGTGTATTAATAGTGTGTTAATAGTTCGGGTCGAAAAAACGGGTCAAATTAAACCGGGTTTTATATTTTTGAAACCCGGTTAGACCCGCCGGGTTTGAAGTGACCCGGGTCAACCCGGTTTTCGACGTGTATTAATAGTTTCTAGCTTTGCATATTCCTTTTGAAAATAGTGTAAGAATTTCCTAAAATACTTGAAAGTTTTTTACTAAAATTTGTAAAATTTTCCATTATATCTAGTATAGATAATAAGTTTCAGTATTTTTTCAAAATGATAAAATTACTATTGAAAATTTTTAAAATTCGATAGTGTCATTTCAACTAATTATGGTTAATACCCATGGAATTCTGTGTTGTAATGTTAACTTTGTTAAAAAAATGAAATTTTATATAAATACACCCAGTTTAAAAAAATTATTTATGTAGTCTTGTTTGATATTAACTAAACGCACTTTATGACTTTGTGTTCTAGTTATGTTTGATATGTGAAATTTTGATAACCAGAGTATATCAACTTTAGCTTAAAAACATTTAGCGTGTTTAAATCTTGAAAATTTAAACAAAAGTAGAAACTTTGGTTTATCTTATAATCTTCCATTTAAGAAATTTGACGTGTGAAATTGTTATTACAAAATAAAATTGTAAAAGGTTACAATTGGTGGAGGATTAAAACATTTTTACGTTTGTGATTATGGGTTTCTTGCATTATGTGTACCATATATAAAAAGATGATTTGGGCTCCTGGAGTGGACTAATTGTTATGTGGAATCTTTTTTTTTCTTTTTCAATTGGGCTCTTAATGGGCTTTTAATAGGCTTAATATAAAAGGCTCGGTTGAGTCCGGTCTTGTGGACTTTTCTTGGTGGTTTTTATTCGAGCTTTTTTCGGGGTGTAATAATCTTTGATAAATGCTTGTAATCTCGTACTTTTGCTCAAATGCCCTCGTTCCGTACCAACAATAATAAATAACAACTTTTAACGCTATATGCAACAAATGTAAGTGTGGAAACTATTTGTTTTTCAAAATTTATTCACACTTATTTATGTAACAAACTTTTACACAATTATAAATGTGAACAAACACATTATATTTTACACACTTTTTTAAAGTGTGTACAAAAAAGTGTGGTAAAATGACATATTTTTTGTAGTGTATATTACGTAATGATGCATATAAATCTGTAAGTTATACATGGATTCAATCATCCCATGGCTCTCGCGTAGCGGATTAATCCTCCTAGCTAGTTCCGCATATGTAAATCTGTAATTTATGCAACAAATCCTAGATGCCTCCATGGGTCAAATATCAAAAGTTGTATCGTGCATATGCATGCCTCAACAACTCCAGAACAACATGACATGCATATGTTTACAAAAGTACTTGTTTCATACTTTCATAAATTTAAACATATAGATAATACGTTTTTTTTTTGAACGGCGATTTATTAAAACACTAGCAAGAAGCTAGATCAAACAAGAACAATATAAGGGTTCTTAAGCCAATCGTCCCACTTGAACGACGCTTTACATCTGAATTTACACCAATAAAAAGAACTAGAAACTAAATTATCAAATATCAGCGTCTTTTCAGGGATCTTCTTATCAAACAGAAGCTTGTTGCGAAAGTTCCACATATATCACCACAGACCATAGTATACAC
>BQNB010046795.1:0-43500 GCA_026074375.1 Tanacetum coccineum
AATCTTCTCTCAACCCCTTAGAATTTTGTTAGACCGTGTTCGAGCCTTCCCAACCTATTCCCCTAGAGAACCATAACAACCCCCGAGTCTTGCCTAACTACACTACAACGGTTAGGTACTATGCCTAGAGGATTGTAAAGCTTCCTGTGAAGTCTTCACAACCTCCACATCAAAATAGTTTCAAATGTTCAAAATCATTAAATTAAATAATCATAAGCAGTAACCATATAAAACTATATGTCCAAGACCAGGCTTCTAGGCCTGAGCTTAGTGCATCTCTAATTTTGACACATTAACTAATAAACAAGGTGATCTGATGTGTGTTTTATGTCAGATAGTCCAGATAAGAAAATTAGCTAGAAAAGGGAATAAGGTGTTTTAGTTTTAACTGGAGCACTTGTATCAGTTTTCTCCTATTGAATTGATGGGTTCAGTCGTGCTTCATTTTGTCATACAAAAGCATCAAACGAAGAAACTATTTAACTATGTAATTATGTGTTAATGATATTAACTAAATAAGCGTGGTGAGTAGAGGGAACCAAATTTATCCTTTTACGTCATTTAAGTTTCTCAAGTTCATCCTTTTACGTCATTCTACACATGATGTTCACGACTAAAGATGCTTTTCCAAACTTATCGCCTCCCGAAAAAAATATAAGCTCATAAAAATAAACGTATCAAACACCTTTAAGGAGATTAAAAACTTTTTGAAAACACAATATGCTATTAAGCCCTTAAATAACCTAACCCAAACACCCCTAACAGCTTATTATGGATTAAAAAGTGAAATAAACTAAAAGAAAACGATCGTATAAAGCCTAGGAAAAACAAATAAGCTCATAAGACTGAAAATAAGTAAAGACAAACACCCCTTATGATATACGTAAAACTGCCACCTTCACTTAAAATCAACAGGTATATACAGAATAGATTCTAATCAAGTAAAAATACACATTCACTCATAAATGACCACAAAGTAAATAAAACCAACCTATTAAGAAGATGGGTATGTTTTTCACACGCCTAAATCCAACAATAGGAATCTTCAAATCCCTCACAATCTACTACAAACAAACCCCTGTGTATAATCGTGAAATAAACATGAACTACATAACAATAAGACATGCATAAAGTGGCTTTGGTTTTCCATTGCAGAGACTATTTAGGATTGCTTATTCTTTGTGCTTGTGCATCTAAGCAAAACCAGATAAATAGCTTAAACAAACCTCACTAAGTAGTACACATTTTGGGGATGGCCAAGGAAAAGTCCGTAAACGGTCATGGATATACCCTGCGCGCGTACATTTGAGTCGCCCTTGACCTCATCAGTTTCTATCATATAATGGTAAAAAGCCTATTTATCCCAACATAAACAAAAGCAGCTTATCTCACCCTAAAATAAGCAGATACAGTTTGGCTTACCTAATAACAGACATAACTTAAAATCGGCTTACATAAAAAATAAAAATAAAAAAAGACCTTGTTCTTGTAGAGTTCTTGATTGAAAATGTGATCAAGAGAACATGAAAGAAACATCTTTGAAAACTCATCTTCATGAAACAACATCTCAGCAGCGCATCGAGGTTTGATGAGACCTCACCTAGATTAAGTGGGTCGAATTCAAAGTCACTAAAACAGAGAATAACAATAGTTTAAAGAGTTGTTTTGGTGGTAAGTAACGACTCGTACATAATGCAGATTCAAACACAACTTATAATCTATAAGGCATATCATCTAAAAACCAACCCCTAAAGTGTTTAGATAATCAAAACCACAATGATTCCATTACAGCTACCACATGTTACAAATACCTAAAAATCATATTCAAACATCCAAATCAATAACAAAAAAATAAAAACCAACCACAAATATCGAATACATAAAAATTGTAACCCACTCACATACCTCTCCCTGCCTGCTTCACTCGCCTTTTCCCTTCCACATATCAACCATCACCACTCATAGAATCGTCTCAAGTGTACACGTATAAGGCTACGTATCTTTTCATTAAACCATGACTTCGATGAAGAAAAAAGAGATGATTTTGTATTTTGATATGTGGATTTTGATGAATCACAAATTCTAGAACTGAGATATGGATGCATTTGTGATATGAGATGATTTGGGGAAGACACGTATCTTAGGAGAGAGCGAGTGAGAAAGATGAGTGAAAAGTGGGTTGGATACGTGTGTTCTTATTAAAAGTATAAGAGAGAGATGAAGAGGGGCGAGTGGATCGCATTAATTGAGCTGGGTTGCATTTACTAAAACCGAGTTGGGTCAAGCGGGTTGCAGCATTAAATTGTACCCGGGTGATCCTGGGAATTATATTGTTTTATAATTTATAATGTCAAAATAACTCTAATTAGTTCATGTGTAGATAGAGATAGGAGTTGTTCACCTAAAACATTTCACCCCTATTGTTGGGATCATGGTCCCCACCATATTTTTTAGAAGAATGCAACAAACCACTAATGGAATCCTCAGCCGTGAAAGTGAGCGAATGAATCCATCTATCGTGATATATGGTTATCTTCCTTAGCTTTTGATTGCTCTCAAGCTGGAACGTAAATGGATTGTAGGAAATAAAGACACCGTTTATATAAAATTTAAATTACGATATTAAAAAGAAAACTTACATTACAATTAAAGAGAGTATATGAAGAACATGAACAAAGTCCAACCTAAAATAATTATAAAAGAAGATCGAGGCTCGTGTTGAACACGATTCCCTTAAAACATGATGAGGTGTCATTTTATACACTATTTCGGGGTCATTCAACCCGTTAAATCATGCAAATATGCCCATATTATGTGCTTAATCATTTGTTTTTAGGTTTTTAACACTTGGATGGCATTGGGAGGAAATACGCGTGACTTGGGCTCATTTAGAGAAGAGACATACGAGATTATAGACCTATACCAAATCCTTGAAGAAGTATTGCTTACAGAACGTGGAGACGGCGTCGCAAGCATAAACCGACGCCGTCATGATCTATTCAGTGACTGCGTCTGGAATTTGGAGACAGCGTCAAGACGTGGCCGACTTAAGGAGGATCTAGAATCATCCACGTAGTGACGACATTAGGACTATAACGCACGATATCTCTATATATACAAAACTGATTTTAGGGTTTTAGTGTGTAACTTTTGGGATAACTTTGTATAACTTAGGGAGACGAACCTTAGTCTTTGTAGCTCCTTCATATGTCATTTTTAGGACCTCAAAACCCTATTGTACTACCTTGGATCCATATTTTAATTCAATTAAGGTTATTTAACATTAATCATTTAATATGTCTATGTGTTGTGTGATTGATTTATCTTCTTACTTCTTTTATAACTTGTGAGGCTAAACCCTCCTTTGTATTTGCTTATGATTGCATGAAAGTCAGATTGTAGATCCTTTTACTGTTGCTTCTTGTTGATGAATGTGCGTGTTAGGCTTTAGAAAACTAGCTTTTGTTTGTATCGATATTGACACATCTAGGGAAACGCGAGTGCGTAGAAAGGATACCATAGGGTAACAGCCTTCATACTACATTGCCCCTTATGTGGTTGATACACTCTTATGTTATTTCAACGCTCTTTTAATATACTCTTAGGGGCCTTGTACTGTCTTCATATACCTTTACTTGTGGCTTTGCCTTAACGGAATATATTATATTGATGATGGATCTAGTGTAACTTCATTTATAAACTAACTTAGAAAATACTTACACATTACATCACAAGTGTGACAAGGCAACAAGATTAGGAGAAACAATCTGATAAGTAATGCATGATTAAGTAAACACATTTAATTATCATAAATTTATCACCAATAGATTAGTTTATTAATTAGTTTAGTTAATAGTTTATCAAACCAACCTCTCAAACCATAGATTTACTTAGCATACAACTTCTCTTTCTTAAGCAATTCTAGAACTACCTTAAGGTGTTCTTCATGTTCCTTCTTGTTCTTGGAGTAGAAAAGGATATCGTCAATAAAGAAATCACAAATTTATCCAAAAATGGCTTGCACACATGGTTCATGAGGTCCATAAATACCGCTAGAGCATTCGTTAAGCCAAATGGCATAACTTGGAACTCGTAATGACCATACCGAGTTCGGAATGCCATTTTTGGAATATCCTCTTCCCGTACTCAAAGCTGGTGATAAACTGGTCGCAGGTCTATCTTAGAATAAACACTGGATCCTTATAGTTGATCAAACAAATTGTCGATCCTTGGGAGTGGATAACGATTCTTCACTATCAGCTTGTTCAGTTCCCGATAGTCAATGCACATTTAAAATGATCCATCCTTCTTTTTGACAAACAAGACCGGAGCTCCCCAAGGTGAGGAACTGGGTCTTATAAAGCCCTTGTGAGATAATTCTTTCAGTTGCTCTGACAACTCTTTCATTTCAGAAAGTGCCAATCGATAAGGTGCCTGTGCTACAGGTGCAGCATCAGGTATCAGATAGATTTGAAATTCCACTTGTCGAGTTGGAGGAAGACCCAGCAAGTCCTCAGGGAATACATCAGGAAAATCTCGAACTATCAGTATGTACTCAAGTTGCTTCTTCTTTGACTTATCTTTTGTCTCCTTTGTAGTAACGTTTCCCAAAATGACTTGACATCCTTTTAGCAAATATTTATGAGTTTTGGTGCACGAGATGATGTTCAAACGAGTCTTGTTTCCCTGGTTACTTCCGTCACCGCGAACGATTAGATTTTCATTTCCCCAAGGGATGCGAACGATCTTCTCGGTACACATAATGATCGCTTGGTACTTTGCCAACCAATCCATACTAATTATTGCATCAAAACTACTAAGTTCTACGGGCATTAAGTCTATGTTGAATGGGTGGTTCAAGAAGTTTAATGTACAACCCTTAAGGATAGTGTTTAACCTAATTATTCTCCCATCGGTTAGTTTAACGTCATAATAGTGATCTAATGTAGTTGGTGTGATATCAATTTGGGAACTAAATGTAGTAGACACAAAGCTCCTATCAGCACTAGTATCAAATAAGACAGAAGCATGGCGGTTATTTAGAAGGAACATACCCATTACGACGTTGGATTCGGGGTTTGTCCCTACACGGTGTACCACATACACTTTCGCTGGAGCATTGCCATTTCCAACTTGGTTACCATGGTTGTTGTTCTTTAGTTTTGGACATTCCCTCTTAAAATGTTCTTGGGCACCACATTCATAACAAGTAGGCTTCTGACCTGTCCCAGTACCCTTTTGGTTATTAGCCGTGTTGGCATTAGCAGGACTCCTGCAATCACGGGCCAGATGGCCAACTCAATTGCACTTGTGGTATTTGGGAGCACACATGCCATCGTGGTGATAATTGTACTTATAGCGTAGTGGTTTAGATCCCCCCGTATAGCTTCTTCTCACCAGTCCTTGTAGCATAAGCCTTGCCGGTGTTCTGCCTCTTGTTTTGTGGTTGTTGTTGTTGTTGGTTATTATCTTGCTTTCTCTTCTTCTCTGTCTAACGATCAACAAAAGTATGGATTTTCTTATCCATTAGTTCGGTTGTGATTTCAACTGCTTCTTGCATTGTCTTTGGTTTAGACGCCACTACACTCCCATGAATCATGTCGGGAAGACCATCGACATATTTTTCAATTTTATCAGATTCTTCGGGAAACATCCTCCCGCACCACAAAGCTAATTCCTAAAAGCGTTGGGTATAGCTTGTCAAGTCAGTACCCTTCACCTTCAGATCCCAAATCTCCATTTCTAGTTTCTTGATTTCATTTTAAGGACAGTATTTATCTGTCATCATCTTCATGAGTGTTTTCCAAGGCATACCATAAGCGGCATCATGACCAACTGTCTTGACATAAGTGTTCTACCATGTTAAAGCAACTGAATGGAGTGTGCAAGTAGTAAACTTGACTTGATTCTTAACTGTACAATTACTGATGTGGAAAATAAACTCCATTCTTTCAAACCATTGAGATAGACCGGCAACTCCTTCTGTGACTTTGAAGTTTAATGGTTGACATTTGAGAAAGTCAGTGTAAGTACATTCACGGGCAGTTCGTTCTGTCCTTCTAACACCCATTCCTGAATTATGGCTATCATCGCCATTCGTATTTCTGTCAGCATCACGTGCTGACAAAGCGGCAGTAACGCCTTGGTCAATCATTGCCTAAAGCTGGGCATTAGTGATAGATGTGGTGTTGGTTGTTTCTAGGGCTGTGTTTGACCTCGTGGCTCTTTTTGGTGCCATTTTCTTCAATCACAAGAAAATATAATATCCATTAGATTTCGCAAAATCATAACCATGACATGACATATACACAATAAGTAAAGAGAGATCACAACACACAGTGAAATATACAACAGAATTGAATTTAACAATGGTGTAGCTAAATCGACATTCATTCATAATAAATTCGATTACAGACATGACATAATACCACCATTCTATATTTAATTAGAAAACATACATGATTGGTTCAGATACAAAATGATCACAACGATTAGGTTACAAGATAAAATATACAACCTAAAGCCATACTAGCCGGGAGTTACCTGTAATACTTAGTAGGCTGTACAAAATAACTAGCCATAACATGATCTATGAACTGCTACCAGCCTCCTCTGGTGCATCAGGCTATGCCAGACCCTTAGCGGGTCCCTACTGACTCTCGAACTCTATCATCTGGGTCTGAAGTCTCTTCAGCAGCTTTAGTGCCTTAATGATTTATGCCTATCTCTTGCGGTCCGCTGCCAGTAACTCTATAATAGCCGCTTGTCTCCTGTGGTCCGCTGCCTGCAACTTTATAATCGCTACATGCTGACCCAATACAGTAGTACGCAGTGACATAACCTCTGAACGAGCAAGATCACTAGCGTCCATGGATCATCCCCAATCCTCTTGAGACATCCTATCCTCTCTCTCCATCAGTAGAGCTGTACGAGCATGTGCACGCCTATCCATATATAGCATGTTGAGCCGACCAGCCATTAGTTATCGCTTAGTCTGCTCATCATCCAACCTCACATAGATCTCGTCTGTGTCTTGCCTAACCCTAGTGGCAAACTCTGTCATCCGTCTACCTAACTTTATGTCATCAGTCGCTGGTGCCCTTGGCATGTCTACCAGCATCTCATCCTAAGTGTCGGTGATCCCATAACCGACATCTCTCTCTAGATCATGCCTAATCTTCCTATCCATAGTTGCAACAAAACCATAGTCTGCCCTAAAACCTTTAGTGAGTCTAGCGGCAGCAGCAGACAAGCTCTCTCTGACCTCGTACCTAGGACCAAAAGCAAAACATAACCTCTTCCAAGGTGGTAAGCAAACCTCAGGCATGTTCGCTCCATTGTCAGCAAAGGGTAGCAGCAAAGATGGTGATGAAGTAGGTAGCGGTATGGGTAAGAGTAGTGGTGTCCCCGATGGTGGGGTACCTGATGGTGGTGTATCTACTCTGGTATGGGAGAGTATGATATGTGGCGGTGGTGAATAGGAAGTAAATGGGGCCTCGACTCTTAGCCGGATCATAGCAGCTTAATATCTCAATGGATAAGTAGGACTAGCAGGTGGTGGTGGTGATACTGGTAGTGGTGGTAAGGAAATCTGAGGTAGTGGTGATGACCATGGGGAAAGTGGTGATGGTGGTGGAGTAGGTACAGCAAGGAGTCTGGCAACCTCTGTATCAGACCAAAATGGTGTAGGTGGCTCATCTCGGATCGATATCGTAGCAGTAACTCGGTATGCAGGATATGGTGGTGGTGTGGCCGCAGACTCATCGGTCTTAAATGGCTTAGTCTCCTCAGCAGATAGGGCATGATCAATAGCTGATAAAGCAACAATTGTAGAGTCACCAAGAGCTAGGTGCTCCTCCTCCTCCTTATCCTCCTCAATATCAACATCATCATCCTCGTCATCATTGGATGACTCATCCTCATCATCACCATCATCTCCTCCGTCGGCAGGATAATTAGCAGGATCCTCCTCAGGGTCCTCATCATCATCCTCCTCCGGATCCTCCTCAGGATCTGACTCAGGAACATAGCCTATCGAATCAGCAGTGGGTGAGAGAGCAGCAGGCAGAGGCTGCTCCTTAGCTGAGAGTACCTATTCCTCTGGTGGCATGAAATCTGGGTACACCAGCTCAGGTACATATGGTACATAGACAGGTGAAGGTGGTGCCTGCTCTGGCTCCTCCCGGCTAGGCACATAGTCAGGAGATGGTGGTGCCTGAAAAGCGGCCACCACGTACGCATATGGGTCCTCTGGCATCACGGGTGGTCCATCGACTCTCGGTGATCCGATATCTAACAAATCCGCAAATGGGCTGGATACCTCCGTGTATGTAACCGTGGAATCCTTAGAATCCTACATGACTGTATCTAAAAATCTAAAATAGCTTATATTAGTATTTAATATAAGACTCTTATAGTAATATACATTTATACCATAACATGTATATCAATCCTAAATGCATCTAGTCTTAACCAACTAATGCAACAAGTAGTGTATGTATATATGTCTCGTGAAAATCCCTTTATATGAATGCAATGTTTGAAAACGGTTATAGTCCAGCAAAAACATTTGACCTGGTTCTCTATAACCTTGGCTCTTGATACCAATCTATAACACCCCCAAATTGGGTCACAGCGGAATATGGGTTGAGGGTGGTACTTCATAGATCAATAACATAAGATATATATAAGAACGACCCAAAAGTCATTTAAAACAAACCGATACATTGGATTTAGCAAAGTATTTGTTACAAAGGCCCAAAGTTTCACTTGTTCAAAGTACATATTACAAAGATTCTAGTTCATAACAAATGTTTCCCAAAATGTAATGCAACTAAATCTTTAATGCATGACTTCCTAAATAATGACCACCAATGTATCCCTTGTCTTGTACCTTACTGATCTCCTGAGAAAACATTCCTTAAAACGTCAACATATTGTTGAGTGAATTCATAGGTTTATAAAATGTATAATGTAGGCCACAAGATTTCCTCATGATAATGCAACAGATGCAAACATCATAAAATATAATTACGTTTTCCTAAGCTCATGACACTGAAGCTTGACATGTATGAATTGCAATATAAATTGCCAACATTCCCGTAATGATGTTCTAACCCGCAACATCCTATGTCCGACATGGCGTACATTTGTTTTCCAGAAAACCTGCACAGTGAGCATGACTCACCAGAACGGGGATGTCAATCCCAAATAGATCTATTTATAACATTCGCGCTCACAACCGTAATTGACAATTCATGGTAATGGGCTTAGAGGGTTATCGCTACTTAGGCAAACAGGTAATCGTAATGTGAAATGTCCACTTGCATCCAATTGTAAAAACATGCATATGTTTCTCACCCCGAAACTTGTAAATCATTAAAATCTAAAACGTGGGGCTATGAACTCACCTTGAGTAAATGAATATCAAGTATATCACAGAAAATGCGTCAGATAAACGCCGAATGCAACCTAATTAATTATAAGCCGTATGATTACTAAGCACTTTGAATAAATACTACCATATATAATTATATATAGCTACATCACCATCTAATTGAATTTGTGAAATCGTATTTATAAAGTTAAAACGTTTATAAATATTTCCTTAGTAAAATCGACGTAACTTTAGCGTTTTAAGCCCGTTTCTTACGTTTCTTATGTCCATGCTTTCGTATTAAGACGAGTTATCAAAATATTACATTTTCATATTTTTAGTGCTCTGGTGAACAGTGGTTTTTACTGCTCATGACAGTTTATAAATTTATTTTTATAAATTTAGTTATCGTAAAACCCGTAAATGTCGTATCTTATTCATTTTAGCTCTGTTTTTAGTGATTCTTTCGAGCACGTCTTTGTTATTAAAAGTTCTATCATATTAATGATGTTTTCAAAATATTCGTGTCTGAGATGATCAGTAACTTTTATAAAAATAGTTTTATAAAAGTATTTATTGTCGTAAACTCACGTAATTCATAACTCCTTTTTTATTGATCCAAAAATTACGATTCTTATTGTTTTAGAATCCTAAAATTATGTACTATCTTGGAAAAATAATAAACCTTATATATCAGAAGTATTTTATAAATTGTTTTTATAAAATTTCTTTTATAACACGTTTAATTAACGTATAACTTAAAATTAACGTATCTCCTTCGTTATAAATCGGTGTTTCGAGTTCTATACATGCCCACGATCCTTGTGACATGTATTATTCAATAAAATCATAAAATATATATGTTAATTTCGAATTTCAAACAGCCCACTTTGTCCATTTTGTTCAAATGTGTTTAAAACTAGTTTTTATAACTTTTTAGCTTAACCACCTTGTTACAAGTCCATTACCATACTTATTACCGCATGAATTACTTCCGTAGGGTATCTATTACATGATTAGTCCATATATTGTCCAAAAATCACAAGATCTAAATGTGTACATACTTATATTTTTATGAACTTTCATAAGTACACTTTTTAGTTAACCTGATTATATATACTTTTTATACATAATCCACACATGTACAATACTTATATTCCCATTATAATATGATACCAACATTCATATGACATATATAAAAGTTTACCAAATCATAAACAAGTGTAAAAATCTATTTTTACAAGTAAACATGTTCTTAGATGGTGATTAACTACACAAATATTATATATGCATAAAATCATGAAAACAAAGAGATTAAGAGTTTTAGGTAACCTTAATATGAAGTGTAGTGATGAACAAAGTGATCTAAACCCTTTTTAGAAACTAAACCGTAGCTTACAACCCTTGAAAACCCTAATTCCAAGCTAAACCCTAATCATGCTTTTCCTTTGCTTAACACTTGTAAACCTTAAACCAAACCTTCTAAACACATTAGGTTATCTTAGAAATGAAGTAGGAATGTATGTAAATATTGTAGATAAATTTTTGTATGGATTTTGTATGTGTTTGATGTGTGTCGTGGGTATGGAGATCCAAGAGAGAGATATATGTGTTTTTCACTAAGTAAAATGAGAAGTGT
Source organism: Tanacetum coccineum (assembly GCA_026074375.1). Lineage (NCBI taxonomy): Eukaryota > Viridiplantae > Streptophyta > Magnoliopsida > Asterales > Asteraceae > Tanacetum > Tanacetum coccineum. Next base: position 11,016 of record BQNB010046795.1, read on the forward strand.
GTGTGATATTAATCTAGTTAAGGCATTATATGTCTCTTAGACTAGTCAAAGACACCAAGAGGGTCTTATGGATGGTCTTGGTCCATATCACTATTAGGAAAAGTAAGAAAACAACTCTTGGTTCCCTAAAATGGACATTATCCCATGGTTTCAAGGAATGGTGTTTTGAAATAGATATTTCTTTGTGTTTTCCATATTGAATCCAATTATACTTGAATATAGGGATGATATTTTGTAAATTTTGAGTATTGGGTATAATTATGGGTATTTGTTGAAGCGCAGAAAAGTTTTGGTGGTTCCGGGTATGCCTAATCGTATTTTATTGCGAAACGTAAACACTTTACGTAACCAATAAAAATAAAATGAACAAAGTTAATGATTATCCTCAAAAAAATTACTTAACACTTGCTTGATGTAAACATTTTATTGTTTGATGCCCGTTTACATTGAACGATAATTTTTAGCTTACGCGATTTAACTTAACGATTATGATTTAAAAGCAAACACGTACAATACTAAAAATACATAGTGAATTTATTAACGACGTAAATGACCCTAAAACATGGGGTGTTATACGGAGACCTGAATCATCTTATCGAAGAATGTCCGAAACCGCCGAGAGACAAGAACCAAAAAGCCTTCATCAGAGGTTCTTGGAGTGATAGCAGCGAGGAAGATGATGAAAAAGCTAAAGACAAAACATGTCTTTTGGCTCATGCATCTAGTGAGGTACATTTTGAATCCTTTTACTTTCGTGATGAACACTCGTCAATAGATAATATTATTTTAGATAGTGAGTATAATAAGTTGTGTAAGATGAGTCTAAAAATAATCACTAAGAACAAACATCTAAAAGCTATTAGGAATAGTCTATAAATGAAATTAGTATGTTAAAAGAAAAGTTGTCTAAACTCGAGATAAACCAGGAAGTTGATCTCGAATGTGCAACTTGTGAAACACTTAAAATTGACAACGAAAATCTAAAAGAGGAAGCTCTAAAGCTAACTCAATTTCAAAAGAGTACATGCTCTCTAAATGAAATGCTCAGTTTTCAAAAACCCTCTGGAAATAAATCGGGTCTAGGGTTTAACTCATTTGAAGTATCAACAAGCGAGACTAAGAAAACAGAATTTGTGAAATCTAAAAATGAAACACCCTCTGGTGGCATTCCCCTAGACTCTGATGGTAAACCCTTTAAAGTTGAAAAGGCCCCCAAAGCAAATCAAGGACCACCAGTCTGTTCTCGAGAAAATGGGAAATCTGTTTCTTTTCAAAAATCCATTTTAGGTCCAAGACCAAAACATATAATGGTAAATAACGTTAAAATTCCTGTTGCTAGTGATAATGAAGTTAAATGATTTTATAAACCCTCTCTAAAACCCAGTGTTAGATTTTCTAAACCGAACTTTAGGTTAAAAACTCTACCTCCTAGGAGAATTGATAATTCTTATCCTCGATCTAGAACACCACAACCAAAAAGAAATCTTGAACGACAAAAATCAATCCAAGTGCATTTCTCGTATACTTGGAAAGAATTCCAACCTCCAAAGTTACATGCATGGGGAATGTGCCTCCATTTCACACATTCCCAACAAATGCAAGGGGATGTTCAATGTAACAACTTTGGACTCTATGAGATATTGGGGAGCTAATGCTTGAGTTATTGTGTTATATAAATAAATATGCACTAGAATCGATTTGGAGCCCGAAGAGTGGATAAAAGATAGTGGATGCTCTAAATACATGACTGGCAACCGAAAGCTCTTCTCAACTTACAAGGCATACAATGAAGGTAATGTTATTTTTAGTAGTAATCTTCGCGGCAACATCATTGGAAAAGGTATGATCTCTAATGACTCTCTTAATATAAAAAATGTAGAGCATGTAGATTATTTAATATTTAACTTGCTAAGTGTAAGTCAAATATGTGATAAAAAAATGTAAAGTAATATTCTCTAAACATGATAGCGAAATTACTAAGGATGGAAAAGGTATAGGTAGAGGTATTAGGAAAAGTGGCTTGTATGTGATGAAATTAGAAAAGAATCTGAAACACAAAATTTTCTTACAATGATTGTAGAAAACTCCACTTTGTGGCATATGAGATTATGTCACGTAAATATGCGTCTAATTCAATCAGTGGCATCTAAGGAACTAGTTAGGAATTTACCTAAGTTTAGGTTTGATCAACATTTTTGTGATGCTTGCAAAATTAGAAAACAAGCTCACGCTAGTCACAAATCTAAGAATGTAGTCTAAACTACTAGATGCTTAGAACTCCTTCATATGGATCTTTTCGGTCCATCCGTCGTACGAAGCTACGGAGGAAACTTTTACACCTTAGTAATAGTAGACGACTATTCTAGGTATACATGGACAAGATTTCTTAAAACCAAAACCGAGGCTTTTGAGCAATTTGAAATCTTTAGTAAGAAAATTCAAAACCAACTAGGTTGACCTATAATGTCAATTATGATGGACCGTGGTAGGGAATTTGATAATGAAGTGTAATTTAGAGAGTTTTGTAATGCCAACGGTTTTACACATAACTTTTTGGCTCCACGCACTCCACAATCAAATGGCGTGGTAGAAAGGAAAAATAGGACTCTACAAGAAATGATAGAACAATATTGAATGAACAATCGTTACCATAAAATTTTTGGTGTAACGCCGTAGATACTTTAACCTACATCCTTAACCGAATTCTATTTAGAGCCATCTTAGAAAAAACACCATATGAAATCTTGAGAGGTAGGAAACCTACTCTTGATTACTTCAAAAATTTTAGAAGTAAATGTTTTATTCTAAACACCAAAGATTACCTCACCAAGTTTGACCCAAAGTCATACAAAGGTGTTTTCCTAGGTTACTCCTAAAATAGCAAAGCTTATATCATCCTAAAAAACACACCATGAAAATCAAAGAATCACACAACATGACATTCGATGAAACTCCTCTACCATCTAAAACATCACCCTTGGTAGATGATGACTTAGATGAAGAAGAAGTAATTAAGGTTACCGAAAAGAAAAACTTAGAAAATGACATTGAAGATGAAACTTTAGAAGTTAACAAAATTGTCAACATTAAAGAATCTAAGAACCATCCACTAGACAACATCATAGGAAACCTTAATCAAAGAACTCTTAGGTCTCAAGCCCAAAACCAAAGTAACTTCTTTTGTTTTATATCAACTTTAGAACCCAAGAATGTGAATGAAGCCTTAAAGGATGAAAGTTGGATACTTGCAATGCAAGAAGAATTAAATCAATTTATTGCAAATGATGTTTGGGAGTTAGTACCACACCCTAAGAGTACAATAATTATAGGAACTAAGTGGGTGTATAGAAATAAGTTAGACGAGAACGGTATAGTTTCTCAAAATAAGGATAGATTAGTAGCGCAAGGTTATAATCAACAAGAGGGCATCAAATATGATGAAACGTATGCCAATGTATCTAGATTAGAGTCCATTAGGATTTTATTAGCCTATGCTTATGCCTTAGACTTTAAATTATTCCAAATGGACATAAAAGTGACTTTCTAATATGTTTTATCAATGAGGAGGTATACGTGGCACAACCTTCAGGATTCATTGATTTTGAAAAACCTAATCATGTTTATAAACTCAAGAAAGCTTTTTATGGTCTTAAACAAGCTCCTAAAGCTTGGTATGATAGATTAAAAGTTTTTCTTATTAAACATGAATATAACATGGGAATGGTAGATAACACACTTTTTACATAGAAGAAAGGTTCAAATCTTATCATTGTTCAAATATATATTGACGACATTATATTCGGTTCGACTTGTCAAGAAATGTCTGATGACTTTGCCAAGATCATGCATGATGAGTTTGAGATGAGCATGATGGGTGAACTAAACTTCTTCCTTGGACTACAAATAAAACAAATGGAAGATGGCATCTTCTTTAATCAATATAAATATATCAAAGAAATGTGATAACATCAAATATTTAATATTTTTTAATATCAAAGTCACTATGTAAATGCTTGTAATTATCGTTTATTTGCCTCGATAATGGTTCTTAATCACTTTTTATGTCAATTGTAGGAAAACACAAGCATTAATACGTTTTGGCACGCAAAATAGACTTTAAGTAACATTTACAGTGTAATCCCTCCAAAGAGGTTATGATGTAACGTGTTGAGTCATGACTACGCCGTAACATGTACACGTTAATGATGTTGCAGATGCTTAGTCACCATTACGACGTAATCGTTCCATTTGATTACACCGTAACACTAATTTTGCCTATGATATAGGAAGTCTACGTCAACGAGGTTACGACGTAACTACACTCTTTCATTACGCCGTAACCTACTCAAAGTCTATATAAAGAACGAATTCTGGCTCATTTGAGATATCTCCATTCCCAGAGCCCACACAAGGATTTAGAGAAAACCCACTTTTCATCAACAAGGCTAGGGAAATGAAGGAAGGAAGAAAAAACCATGTAACGTGTGACAAATTTAGCTTTAGAAATTGTAGTATTTCAAACATGTTTTCTACATTTTCTTGGATCTAGACATATTGTAATTCTCCTTAATATTAATACTGTTTTATTTCCTCTTGGTATCTCTGCTTATCCTGTTATTATTAGCTTTGTCTGGTTATTGCTTTTGTTATAGGGGCTTAGCCTATATTTTAAGTTAAGGTTGTGAGACCCTTGAGTGTACAAATATCCTCTGCACTTAAGTGTTCTCTATTCTCCAATCTAAGTACCCATATTTATTGGTGGTTCGACCTACACCCATTACGCGTTCCCTTCTCATTAAGATAAAAACTAAGTCTCTGGCATCGTTGGCATCATGTTTGTCTTTAGTTTTATCTCGGCCCTTATTTTCCTAGGAAACAAGCTTATACCCTATGATCTAGCTATGGTATTTGGCGTGATTCACAATCGAGTCGCGATTATCCCGTCTTCAAGCCAATAGAGGAATTAACCATTGTTAACTAGGAATAGGTTAATTCCGTCCGCGGGTTTATTCCACCTAGGGATCATAGGCTAAACAAGGATGGCTTTCCAATTTTAGTGTTGCCTCAGACATTTGCAATAATAAATTGCACTAAAGGATAAGTTAGAAGCTAATTGGTTTAATTCGGTGATAGTATACCTTCTATCCTAGCATTTTATTTCTTTTCTTCCTACTTACTTTACAAAATCATTTAATATCTCTTTTCTTTCTCAGCGTCTTTCATTAATAAACTACTCTTGGGAACGACCTCAGATTTACCAATCCTACATTACATACGACCGGGTTCTCTACATGGTAGTATGTGTAGACATCGGTGAACGAGTTTTATAAATTTAAAACTTATTAAATAATTTCTTTAAAAGAAAATACGCATCAGGATTGATTCCTCTACTTTGATGCTTCCGGTGTAGGAACCTCTACTTCCCAAAACCCCAGGAATGACATGGACTAGGAGTGACTCCTCATTTGCTTTAGAACAAGAAACAATTTAGTCTTTTGAATAATTTTTATGTCTGTAATAATTTGGATTTGTAGGATGTTATGGTTATCTATTTATCTATGTTTCTCTACTGACGATTGTGTTTTAGCTTAATGGGAATTCGAGATCAGAAAGGAATTACGGCGTAAACACATCCTGGTGTTACGCCGTAATCATCAGAGCTACGTCGTATTTGGGCCGGTCCAGTTACGTCGTAACGTCCATTAAGAATGATGAGCATGCAGGTTTACGGCGTAATTGGGTTGATCCAATTACGCCATACCACTCCCCTGGACTTTGAATTTTAGAAGGAATGAGAACCGCTTGTTCAAGCAAAAATAAGAGCGGAGTTTTTCAGTTCTTATTTCTATTTTATTTTATAATTTATTTTTGTACAAATGGGACTTTGTACATTTCTAGTTGGGGGAGTAGAAATACTTGACTTATATTTTCCTTCGATCTTCTAATTTCGTTTGAAAAATGGTGCCAATTTTAAAAAATTGACCTGTTTTTCTTGTTGAACTAGATTAAATCTTTGCTGAATGCACATTTACCCTTTATTTCTATTGGTGAGGTTAAGCCTGATGATTTCGTTTTCATTCATTATACAAAAAACACACTAAAAATTTAAGTGTGTGATAACATCAAATATTTAATACTTTTTAGTGACAAAATACCCCCTATATTACCTGCAAATGTTTCACTAATACTCAAAAACGAGATATTTTCTATCATTTTTTAGTTTTTAGGTGAAATGCAGGAAAATGACAAGAAACATGAGAAAATTGGCTTAAAGTGTAATTATCTAAAGAATGTTATGGCGTAACACCAAAAATGGTTACACCGTAACATATATTAAGCAAGTACGAAGATCAAGGACAACTTTACGGTGTAACACCATATCTAGTTACGCTGTAAACATGTATTTAGGAGGAAATCTTACCCAAGATAGAGTTACGGCGTAACACCCCTTATTGTTATGCCGTAACCATAAAGACCCATAAATATAGAATGAAGATCACGTACGTATGGAAATTTTTTGAAGGTTACGGCGTAATGCAATATCTGGCTATGACACAACAATTGCTTATTTATGGAATGCCGTGTAAGAAGGTTACGGCGTAACACCTTTATCAGTTACGTCGTAACAGGTTCAATACTTATAAATAGAGGCCTCATTCAAGCTATTCCGACATCACTTCCTCCACAGCCAATTAGAGAGGCGACAAAGGCTTCTAACCTTCGAAGAATTTCACCTGGAGTCCAAAGGAGATCACACTTTACTTACTTTTTGTATTTAATCGTTCAAATACGAATACCGTAAGAATTATGAGCTTTCAATCTATGATTACTTCTATTTCTTGTTGTGTTTCTGTTACCATGACCGGCTAATCACTTAAAGTTTTAGCCTAGTTATGTCGTTACTATTGTTATGATGTTTGTTTCCTGTTAGATTATGGTTTCGTTAGATATTCCTTGACTATCATGTAACCCTGGGTTTTGGTAGTACGGGTGGTTTAGACCTTGCTTGCCGCATTATTAGATTATCATGTCAATATGGGATCTATCGGGTACTAGGGAGGATCTATGACTCCATCCCTAGTGTAGGACATCAGGTACTAGGGAGGATCTATGACTCCATCCCTAGTGTAGGAACTAACCGGTCTCCGCACTTATCACTTAATACACTTAAAAACACAAGAACTCTTTTAGAAGGGGTTAAGAATCTGTATAGGTTATTAGATAAGTTTTAGGAATAGTTAGGATTAATCACTGCAACCTGGATATCCTACCACCTATATGATTTGGACTGAGTTGGAATCGCGGGAAGTATAGGATAAACTAAATATACATATTCGAGTCTATCGACCTTAGAAACCACTAATGAAACCATAGTTTAACATTGCATAGGAAAACGTTTTCATAACAGTATTAATGAAATAACTAGGTTAGCACGTTTTCTCTCCTGATATCTCTAACTCTTTTAATTTTCAGTAATTAATTTTATTGTTGTTTATTTCAAATCAATCCAAAAACCATTTTTAAAACGTGACATTTCAAATTAAAACTAATTACAACTTAGCTATTGGGATGACCTCGGATTTACCATTCTATACTACCCACGATCGGGTTCTCTGCCCGTTAGTGCGTTGTCAGGTAGATCGAGTTTTAAAAATTTAAAACTTGATAAATTAATATTTAAAAGAAAATACAATTAAGTTTTTGGCGCCGCTACCGGGGAGCTAAAAATTAGAATTAATCTGATTATTTTATTATTTCTCTTCTTTCTCAAAACTCTATATCAGCGGGAACTATGGCAGGAGTAGACATCAATACTCTCACCATGGAACAATACTTAGCATTGTCACAAGAAAACCAGGCACCAGGCATGGTTAAACTCGAAATCAGAGACAATGTCAATTTCAAAATCAAGAGTCAATTCATGCGCGAATTAAGGGAAGACACTTTCTCCAGGAACAAAAACGAGGATGCCTACGATCACATTGATCGAGTCCTTAGCATCGTTGGCTTAATCAATATTCTTGGAGTTTCTAAAGACGCAACCATGCTGTAAGTTTTTCCCTTTACTCTTACCGGAGCCGTAAAAAGATGGGTGGACAGACTCGCCCCAAGAACTATCAATACATGGGATCTCCTCAAAAAGGCCTTTATCCAAAGGTCTTGCCCACCTTCCAAGACCGCAAAGCAGCTTGAAGTATTCACAACCTCACGCAAGAAGGAGACGAATCATTATATCAAGCTTGGGAGCGGTATAATGACTTGTTATACACGTGCCTTACTCATGACATCAACATTCATCAAAAGGTAAATATCTTCTATAAGGGTTTGAGCATTATGAACCGTCAACTACTTGATTCGCAAGGACCAATTCCCGGGATGACACTAGCCCAAGCTCTCACAGCAATTCAGACCATGGCTGACAATTCTCTAAAATGGCACGACGGAATGACAAGCAAGAATATTGGAAGCAGTAGTAGCAATGATGGACTAGCGGCTTTAGTAAATAAGTTGGACAACCTGGGATGAGCCATGAAGAAGCTAAAGGTGTAACACCTCCAAATCTGGATGGCAGCGGAATATTGAATATCCGAGGGCATTACTTCATAGATCAATAGCACAAGATATGAGAACGACCACTAAATGTGTCATTTTAAAAAGATACATTGGATTAACAAAATACTTGTTCATTACATAAGCTCATGGCTTTAATTTGTTCGACAATATAAGTAAAGATTCCGGTTTATAACAAATGTTCCCAAAATATAATACGACCCAAATCTTTAGTATTGACTCTTTCCAAAGAATGGCCCCCAATGTATCTGGGCACCTCGTGCCTTATTGACCTGAGAAAAATATGCTTAAAATGTCAACATAAAGTTGGTAAAATCATAGGTTTATGTAAATCGATTGAAGGACCGCAAGATTTCCAAGTGTATGATTAAGCAACAGATGCAAACATCATAAAAATAATTACGTTTTCCTAAGCTCATGACACTGAATCTCGATATGTATGAATGCAATAAATTTCCAATAATGCCCGGGAATGATGTTCTCACCCGCAACATCCTAAATCCGACATGGTATACGTTTGTTGTCCGGAAAACCGGCACAGTGAGCGCTACTTACCCAAACAGGGATGTCAATCCCAAATAGATCTATTTATAACATTCGCGCTCACAATCTAGTAATTGACAGTTCATGATAAAGGGCTCAGTGGGTTATCGCTACTTTGGCAAACACGTAATCATAGTATAAAATGTACACTTGCGTCCAATTTGTAAAACAAAGCATGTTCTCACCCCAAATATGCAAATCATTTAAATAATTGTAAAACATGGGGCTATGAACTCACCTGAGTAGATAGTCCTCTGTGAATGATAAATGTATCCAAGTATGGCAAATGAATCACATCGTCAAATACCTAAGTAAATACAGCCAGTCTTGGTCTACAAGCTTAGGCAAACGGCTTAATGCATAAACTATAATAAATTGCTAGTTTATATATACTGTTATCACTTGTGTGGTGGTGCACATGTTTATTGTATTTGTCTTTACTTGATGCCTCTTGGGAAGGTATACGATTTCACACGTTTAAGTATATGTATAAACGCTATTAATAAATATACACATTTATTAAGTTGTGTTTTAAATTCGTATAATATCCGATAAATATTATAACTCGTCTGATATGCTAAGTGGTTATTAAAATCACCTTTGTTTATGAAATACCCTTAGGTTTTCTATATTTACAAAAACAGTCCCTATGTTTATGAAAATATAATATTTACACTTTAAACCCCTAGGTTTCCATATTTGCACTTTTAGTCCTTCAACTTTGCAACAATTACACTTTAGGTCCTTATGTTCTCAAAATAGCCCTTTAAGTTTCAGAATTGACAGAAACAACCCCTGAACTTTATAAAATAGTTTTGGCAGTTTTAACCCACAAGTTTACAAATTTTCACTTTTAATCCCTTAAATTTTAAAAGTCGTATTTTAGCCCAATTAAATTCTAACAAGTGGCAAGGGGTTTTATTATATTCTAGTAATCCATATAAGCTGGGTCAGCTTATAAATAAGCTCGGATGAGCTTCTTTTAGCTTATTGGGCTTATTGGACTCGTTAGGGTCCATTAAGCAAATAAATGGTCCAATTAAGATTTTAAAAGTACATAAGCTCTCATTTGACTTATATAAGCTTATATGAAATTGTTTGGCTGAAAAATAAGCTCGGACGAGCTTATTTGAGCTTGTTGGGCTCGTTAGCCCAATAACTCTAGTCCGAATGTTTTTAAAAGTCCATTAAGGTTTCAATACATGATCCAACTTATTTTCTAGTTTCATTAAGCACTCAAGATTATAATTAAGCTATTTTTATTGTATGGCTTATTCAATAAGTTAATGGACTTTTGGGGCCCAATAGGAACCCGTATAGCATTTAAATCTTTTAGACTTGTTCACTTAGGTCCATTAGCTTTCTAAGGCTTATCATAAGCCCTATAAGCTGAGTAAGTTAGCCAATAAGCTGAATAAGCTTATACGTGGCCATTGGGCCTGAGATTGGGACTGTTTGGGTCTAACGAGTCCACTAGTGGCCCGTTAAGGGTTTCCATTTGCTTTTTAGTAACCAACGAGTTAAATGAGTTTTATAAACCTTCGATAAGCTCAAGTGAGCTTATTAATAAGCTATGGGCCCCAACCAACAGACTGTTGGGCCTATTAGCTTCCGTTAGTGGACTGTTGGGTCCAATAAGGTCCATTAGTGGCCCATTAAGCTTATTAGGATTACTAGCACCAAAACAAATTCATGTAGCTTATAAGGTCCATTAGTGGCCCGTTAAAAGAGCTTTGTCCTCAAAGCTTAAGACCTTGTAGTGGATGACGAAGCTCGATTTTCAAAAAGCTGTAGGTATTTCTGTTTGAACGAATCTTCACGTTCCTAGGTGAACTCAGGACCTCTCCTAGAGTTCCAGCGAACCTTAACCAATGGTATCTGGCTTCGCTTTAATTGTTTGATCTCCCATTCTATGATTTCAATGGGCTCTTCCACAAACTATTTTGTGACTAGTAGATGTACATTTTACGATTGTAGGCTTTCTGTTACATTTCGTTTGAGAACATGGACGTCTGGTGCTTGTAAGTATGTTGTCGCTGCTTGCGATGAGTTTTCTTGCGTGTTGCACAGCTCGCTACATTTTAATGAAAACACTTAAGCCTTGCTTGTTCGTAATTCAATCTTCACAAGTTTTATTTGTTTTAGCACCACACAACGAGATTTTCTTGCATGTTACATGCGTGAATACATTACATATATAGATAATGCGTATAACATAGTTATAGTTTGTTGCTCCTTTTGTCACTAAGTCTGAAGCATCCATTGTCTAGTTTGAGATCAGTATCTATCTTACTGCGGTGAACCCTATTATACTAGCGAAAAAGAATGAAAGTATGATATGATCACGTATAGGTTTGGCATGAGACTTACAAGGGTCCTAGCGTCTTGATGTCGAGTTTGGACATGTAGAATGACAACCCAAACGTGTCACACGATCGTATATCAAACCTAAGTTTCAAAGCTCACACAAATACCCAACCTTGGCTCGTGATCCTTCTTATTACCTTGTATGAAAACCCTAGTGTTATTTGTAGGTTCGAATGAAATGGTGAGGGTGTTTGTTTGCGTTTTATGACCCGAGACAAGGGAAACAATATATTTTGTTTGAGAGGGAGTGTTTATGAGTTTTCAAGAAGTGTTTTGTGTCATGTATGATTGTAGTATATTGTGTGTGTGTGTATGACTTGGTTAACTTTCTAGTTCCCCTAACTAAGCCAAACCGTGCCCTAAGCTAGTGGTTTATGGTTTTCTAGTTATCAAGACATGGTTTTGCTAACACTACCTAGTACATATCTTAATTACAAGATCAATGTACAAGATTTACCTAAGATTTGAAGATCCTTGATTGTATATATGTTGTTGTTGCCGTAGGTATCCAAGAGGCACAAAGAGAACAAAATTGGTTATTAACCATTGGGTAATAGGCTAGTTAGGGACAAGTTGTACATGTTTTAATTACATAGGATTTGTACATGTACTTAAGGAGATTTTTAAGGATCTTTCTAGTTGATTTTGCCCATGGGACGAGTAGGGTTAGAGGGAAAGGCAAGATTTTGAAATCTTATTAAGGTTATACAAGTACAAGGTTTAATGAAAAGATAATTGTACAAATGTGTAAATATCCAAATGTTTTATGGTTCTTTTGTTTACCTAGTTTCGGCCAATGTGACATATGAACACAAGAATTGAACAAATTTTGTGTTTAAGGATTAAAAGTGGGTATTGGTTTGAGTCTAGGTAAGTCTAGGTATTTCCGGGGTGTGTCTAAAGGTATTTTATTACGAAACGTAAGCCTTTTACGTGACCAATAAAAATAAAATACGCAAAGTCATTAATTATCTTCTTAATAATTATATAACACTTGATTGATGTAAACCTTAATTTATTTGGTGACCGTTTACGTTAAATGATTATTTCTAGTCTACGCGATTTAGCTTAAAAGTTAAATTAAAAGTAAACGTGTATCGGACTAAAATAAATAGTGACGAATAATAGGAGTCGTAAAATGACCTGAAATTGAGAAATGTTACAGTCTCCACCCGTTAAAAGAGCTTTGTCCTCAAAGCTTAAGACCTTGTAGTGGATGACGAAGCCCGGTTTGTGAAAAGCTGTGGGTATTTCTGTTTGAACGAATCTTCACGTTCCTAGGTGAACTCAGGACCTCTCCTAGAGTTCCAGCGAACCTTAACCAATGGTATCTGGCTTCGCTTTAATTGTTTGATCTCCCATTCTATGATTTCAATGGGCTCTTCCACAAACTAGAGCTTATCGTCAACGTGAATTCCTTCCAACGGCATGACTAATGGTTCATCAGCGTTACATTTCTTTAGATTAGACACATGGAAAGTATAGTGAACCCTGCTTAACTCTTGAAGAAGTTCCAGCCTATAGGCAACTTTCCTAACTTTGGCTAACACCTTGAAAGGTATAACATATCTCGGGTTCAACTTGCCCCGCTTACCAAATCATAAAACCCCTTTCCAAGGTGATACCTTGAGCATAACCCTATCCCCAACTTTGAACTCCATCGGATTTCGCTTTAAGTCAGCGTAGCTCTTTTGTCGATTCTAAGCAGCTTGAATTCTCTGCTTGATCAGGACGATCTTTTCTGTTGTTTCCTGGATCATTTCTGGACCTGTCAGTTGAGCTTCTCCAACTTTGGCCTAGCACACAGGTGATCGACATTTTCAGACATAAAGTGCCTCATAAGGTGCGGCCTTTATGCTAGCGTGATAACTATTGTTATACGGAAATTCGGATAATGGCAAATGCTTAATCTAGCCCTTTCCAAAATTGATCACGCAAGCACGTAGCAAGTCCTCGAGAGTTTGAATAGTCCTCTCGCTCTGACCGTCAGTTTCTGGATGATATGCGGTGCTCATACTTAGATCTGTACCTAAAGCTTTCTGAAATGATCTCCAGAAGTTTAATGTGAACCTCCCATCACAATCACAGATGATTGAAACAGGTATTCCATGTCTTGCTACTATCCTATTTAGGTACAACCTTGCCAACTTATCCAATGGGTCATTCTCCCTTATTGGCAAGAAGTGAGCAGATTTTGTAAGTCGATCCACAATTACCTAGATGGTGTCAAAACCTTGTGACAACTTAGGGATCTTGGTGATAAAATCTATCGTGATATTATCCCACTTCCACTCAGGTATTGTTGGTTGTACTAACAATCCTGATGGCCTTTGATGTTCGGCCTTGACCTTTGCACATGTCAAGCACTTGCTAACATATGTGGCGATGTCGGCTTTCATATTGGGCTACCAATATAGTTTTTTCATGTCTTGGTACATCTTTTCATAACCGGGATGGATATAGTACTTAGACTTGTGGGATTCGTGCATAACTACGGATCTTAAGTCACCGTAGCAAGGTAACCAACTTCTGCCATTTAAACATAATGTTCCATTGGCGCGTGTTTCCAACCTTTCCTTGGGTATATCCTTTCTGATCATGCCACCTACATCTTCTTTCTCATGGTTCTCTGGTTTCAGGGCTTCGATCTGAGCTTTTAGTGTATGTTTGGGAAGATCCAAGCCAATAGTCATAACTAAGGCTCAAACCTATAATGGCTTAATCCGTTCCTTACGGCTCAATGCGTTGGCCACTATGTTTGCCTTCCCCGGGTGATAACGAATGTCATAATCGTAATCACTTAGCAATTCTAGCCAACGGCGTTGCCTTATGTTTAGCTTCTTTTGGTCAAGAATGTATTGTAGACTTTAATGGTCGGTGAACACGGTGCATTTGGTTCCATATAGATAATGTCTCTATATCTTTAGAGCAAACACCACCGATCCAAGTTCTAAATCATGAGTGGTGTAGTTCTTCCCATGAATTTTTAGTTATCGAGAAGCATAGGCAATCACCTTCTCTCTCTGCATTAATACAACACCTAAACCCTTGTGTGAAGCATCACAATAGACCACAAAATATTCACTTCCTTCAGGTAAAGCCAGAATTGGCGCACTACACAACTTCTGCTTTATTAATTGAAAAGCGTTTTCTTCCTTTTCACCCCAGTCAAACTTGATTCCTTTCTGGGTAAGCTTCATCATTCATTTAGCAATCTTCGAAAATCCCTCAATGAACCTTCGATAGTAACCAGCAAGACCTAAAAATTGGCGGATATCCGTCTGTGTCTTAGGAGATGCCCAATCTTTGATAGATTCTATCTTGGCTGGATCCACATGAATACCTCTGCTATCAATGACATGACCAAGAAATTATACCTTCTTAAGCAATTCCAAAATTGCTTTAAGATATTCTTCATGCTCTTTCTTATCCTTTGAATAAATAAGTATGTCATCGATGAAGACAATTACGAACTTATCCAAGTAGGGCTTGCACACGTGGTTCATGAGGTCCATGAATACCGCAGGTGCGTTTGTTAGTCCGAATGGCATAACCTGAAACTCGTAATGACCATACCGAGTTTGGAATTTCGTCTTTGGAATGTCTTGCTCTCATACTCTAAGCTGGTGATAACCTGATCTCAAGTCTATCTTGGGGTAAATGATGGATCCTTGGAGTTGATCAAATAAATCGTCGATCCTCAGGAGTGGATAACGATTCTTTACTGTCAGCTTATTTAACTCACGGTAGTCAATGCACATCCTGAATGAGCCATCCTTCTTTTTGACAAACAAGACCGGGGCTCCCCAAGGTGAGGAACTATGTCTTATAAAGCCTTTGTCGGAAAGCTCTTGTAGTTATTCCTACAATTCCTTCATTTCGGACGGTGCCAATCGATACGATGCTTGAGCTACGGGCACGGCTCCTGGAATTAAGTCGATCTGGAATTCCACTAGTCGAGCCAGAGGAAGACCTGGCAAGTCCTCGGGAAAAACTTCAAGAAAATCTCGGACGATTGGTACGTCTTTAAGTTGCTTTCCTTCCGACTTGTCTTCCTCTTTCTTGGCGGATATCTGCGCCAAAAAGATCCGACATCCTTTCGCCACGTACTCTTGAGCCTTTGAACATAAGATAATGGTCAACCAAGATTCTCTCCCATCATTACTTTCATTACCACAAAAAAATCAAGGTTTCATTCCTATAGGGAACTCGAACAAGTTTCTCATCACATACGATCACGCATGACACCTTCTTAACCAATCCATGCCGATAATAATGTCAAAACTACCCAGTTCTACGGGCATTAGATCTATGTTGAACGGATGATTTAAGAAACTTAAAGTGCAACCCGGCATAATAGTGTCTACCCCGACTATTTTCCCATCAGCTAATTCTACATCATAACTATTTTCTAATAGAGTTTGGGCGATGTCAATCAGGGAACTAAACGCAGAAGCTATAAAGCTCCTATCGGCACCAGTGTCAAATAAGATGGATGCATAGCGGTTGTTTAAGAGGAACGTACCCGTGATGACATTAGAGTCCGGGTTCCTCGATGCATTCAGTTTTTTCTCTGCATTCCCAACTGCATACACCCAGCCTTGTGCACTCCCATTTCCCCTATCCTTATTCTTCAACTTTGGCAATCTCTCTTGAAATGTCCTGGAGCTCCACATTTAAAACAAGCATTCCCCTTAGGAACTGCCCTATTGTCCCTCTAAGAATTAGGAACATTAGTGTTGCCAAAACTTCTGCAGTCGTAGGCAAAGTTCCCTACCTTGTTACATTTGTGGCATTTCTGAGTACACCGGCCATTATGATGAAAATGGCACTTGGTGCACTTAGGCAACGATCCACCATATGGCTTCTTTTCACCCGTCCCCATATTGTAGACCTTGGCGGCATTCTGTCTCTTGAAGGGTTGTTGTTGATGGCCATGGTTGTTTCTAGATGAATCGTCAGCCTTCCTTTTTTGTCAGTTTGCCTTTCTGCATAGGTGCGACGTTTCTGATCATCCAAGTTATTAGCCCAACGTCATTTGGGCTACTGGCCAGACTTGACATTCCATAGATGTTAATCGCCAGTCCATGATTATTTGTTAACTTCTCAGTCGCTTATTATACCTTGCCCGAAGCTAGAAACTTATCTCGGTAGTCTTTAATGACAGAGGATAGCTTCTTGGAAACATTCAGTGGATGTTGGAACATCGTTACTTTGACTTTAGATTCCACCAACTCCCAATTTCTAGTTTTTGATTTCACCCAGAGCTACTGTGGACAATACTTGTCTATCCATCTTCCTTTCTTGAGTACTTCCCAAGTCATGTATATGCTTACGGACCTATAAAGTTCTTATCTGACCATTCCACCAAGTCAAAGCAGCACCTAACAGAGTGCAGGTGGCAAACTTAACCTGATTTTCAATAGCACAACCACTGATATTGAAGACTGACTCCATCTTTTCAATCCACTTGGTTAAACCGACTACGCCTTCAGTCCCTTTGAAGTTTAAAGGTTGACATTTCATGAAGTCAGCGTAGAAGCAAGGATGCGCGGTTTGCACATTCCTTCGGTTATCCCCTTGTGAATTGTGGCTTCCATCTCTATTGGTGGAGTTTCACAGAAGAGCTTAATCAATTATAGCTTGAACAGATTCTGGGGTCATGTTGTTTGGGTTGGTGTTGTTAGGAGGGGTATTCAGTCCTCGTCTTGTCACAGGTGCCATGATTCGTCTAAATCACAAAGGACAAAATGTGAGATCATAATCATGACAAGATATACAATAATTTAGAGATGAGACAACAACACAAGAGAGGTATATAGTACAACATAACACATCTATTTCATTCATATCTTGGAAATTTTTTACATGAAATAGTTTTTGGTACACAAAATACAATACAAAAGATCTAAGGCTATGTTAGCGGGGAGAACCCCTAATACTTAACATGCCTGAACAACTGCCTAGCAAAGTAAAATGACATAAACTACTAGATGTGACTATCCGCATCTCTAGAAGCATCCTGGTGATCTGGAGCTCTAACATCTTGTCCTGGTTGTCTAGCTCTCCTCTGCTGCTCTCGCAGAGCTAACAACTCGGCATGCATGTCACCCATCTCTCGCCTCATGTCTCTCATCACTCAGAGAGTCTCTACCATCTGTGCTTGATGCCTATGGTCAGTCTATCGAAGCTCTGCCATCTTAGCCTGCTGTATCTAGAAGTGAGCCTTATGTACCTGGTGTTGTGTCTGAATAAGGGTACCCTGCAATTGTAGCTGTGTCTGATGTGCATAGAGCTGGGACTCGTATGCATAGACCTGCTCACGATGGGTCTGAAGCTCAAAATGGATCGCCTGACTCAATCCTATCGCATGAGCCTAAGCCTCTCGGGAAGCATAAGCCTCTTCCTCTACAATCAGTATGGTCTCCTGATGAGCTATCCTATCCTCCATAAGCAAGTCAACTCGCTACGAGTCCATAGTGACTCTCTGTGATATGCGAGTCCTACCCTCCTGAGCATCTTCTAGTAGATCATATAAGTCATGTGTATCATGCTCATGGAGCTCAGCAAGCTCTGTAACCCTAGTATTGACCTCTCCTAATGTCATAGGTGCTATCTTAGGAGTTGCTTCTGCCGAATCTACCCAAGTATCCCTAATACCATACCCAACCTCACTAATCCCCTGTCGTCTCGCTTTAGCATCTACGGTGCTGACAAACCAATAATCTATCCCCCGACCTCCTGTAGGTCTAGCAGTGGAACTCTCCCTGGCCTCATACCTGGAGCCTAGAGCAGACAAACACAACCTCTTACGAGGTGGCTGCTCGGACTTAGGAATATCATACCTATGGTCAACAGGTGGTGGTATGTATAGAGATGGTTGTAGTGGTGGTAGTGGAGGTGATAGTAATGCGGCAATAACCGCATCAACAAGGGCCTGAGTGGAGCCTATCCTAAGTGTCTGGATTTAGGTTGGACACCTAGATAATGGTAGTAATGGTGATGGTACATGTGGTGCTGATGAATGTGCAGATGGGGCCGTGCACCTAGCAAGGTGCTCCCCTACAGAGGGTAGTGATAGTGAGATAGGTGGTGATGGTGGTAGAGTAGGCATGGCTAGAAGTCTCTCAACCTCTGTCTCTGGTAGAAGGGATATGGAAGCCTGAAGCTGGACAGTGATCCTACCTCTAATGGTAGAAATGTTAGTGGAGGGTGGTGGTATAACAGGCTCTGTTCCCTCAGGTGGGGAAACATGCTTAATAGTAGGTACAATAATAGCGGAGTCGGTCAGAGCTAAGTGCTCATCCTCCTCCTCCTCGTCCTCATCCTCATCATTGGTGTCATCCCCGGATGAATCGCCGTCATTATCATCTCCATCATCTCCCCCGTCCATAGGATAGTCAACCGAACCATCCTCGGTCTCATCATCCTCATACTCCTCTGGATCCTCTTTTGGATCTGACTTAGTAACATACCATGGTGACTCAGCAGTAGGTGAATCAACAGGAGGTAATGGCTGCTCCTCAACCGGAAACACATGCTCATCCTCCAATGGTATATACTCAGGGTATATAGGCTCTGGCACGTAGTCAGGATCATGTGGCTGTATGAACATAGGCTCACGTTTATCCTCATCCTGTAGTACTGGTGGTGTCTGTGGCTCCTCGGGTCCTGGTATGTAATCTGGTGATAGTGGGGATACCGGCTGCATAAGGAGTCCATCGTATCCGTATACGATGACTCGTGGAGAACCTCCATCAGATATCTCCTCATCAGCTCCCCAAAATACCCTCCCTGGCTCAGAGTCGATGTAGACGGAAGTGTAGGTAACCACGGATGATGTAGAAGACATGACTGTTGTAAAAACAAAAATAAACACTTACTGTAAGTTATACAATTTTTAAGACTACTTATAGTCAATATACGTAATATAACAATTTTTATAATCGATAATTATTCATGCAAGCATTAGTTAATACTAATGCCAAAACAGTGTATATGTCATGTAAGCATGTATGTAGATTGCAAACACTATGTTATGTAAGTGTGGCAGTGACAACATCCTCTTTTATGAATCCGGTGTTTGAAAATGGTTATAGTACACAGACAAATAACTTTTAAACCTGGTTTTTCTATAACATTGGCTCTAGTTCCCAATATGTAACAAAAAATCCCAAATCTGGGGTGGCAGCGGAATTTTGAATATCTAGGGCGTTACTTAATAGGATCCATAGTAAGATTGAGAACGGATACTAATAGTGTAGTTTTAAATAAGATAATTGGATTTTAACAAAATACTTGTTCATTACATAAGCTCATGGCTTCAATTTGTTCGACAATATAAGTAAAGATTATGGTTTATAACAAATGTTCCCAAAATGTAATACGACTCAAATCTTTAGTATTGACTCTTTCCAAAGAGTGACCCCCAATGTATCTGGGCACCTCATGCCTTATTGACCTAATAAAAACATGCTTAAAATGTCAACATAAAGTTGATGAATTCATAAGTTTATGTAAATCGATTGATGGACCGCAAGATTTCCAAGTGTATGATTAAGCAACAGATGCAAACATCATAAAAAGTAATTACATTTTCCTAAGCTTATGACACTGAAGCTCGACATGTATGAATGCAATAAATTGCTAATAATGCCCGTGAATGATGTTCTAACCCGTAACATCCCAAATCCGACATGGTATACGTTTGTTGTCCGGCAAACCGGCACAGTGAGCGCTACTCACCCAAACGGGGATGTCAATCCTAAAAAGATCTATTTATAACATTCGCGCTTACAATCTAGTAATTGAAAATTCATGATAAAGGGCTCAGTGGGTTATCGCTACTTAGGCAAACACGTAATCATAGTATAAAATGTATACTTGCGTCCAATTTGTAAAACAAAGCATGTTCTCACCCCAAAGATGCAAATCATATAAATAATTGTAAAACATGAGGCTATGAACTCACCTGAGTAGGTAGTCCTCTGTGAATGATAAATGTATCCAAGTATGGCAAATGAATCACACCGTCAAATACCTAAGTAAATACGGTCAGTCTTAGTCTACAAGTTTAGGCTAACGGCTTAATGCATAAACTATAATAAATTGCTAGTTTATATATACTGTTATCACTTGTGTGGTGGTGCACATGTTTATTCTATTTGTCTTTACTTGATGGCTCTTGGGAAGGTATATGATTTCACACGTTCAAGTATATGTATAAACTCTATTAATAAATATACACATTTATTAAGTCGTGTTTTAAATTCGTATAATATCTGATAAATATTATAACTCGTCCGATATGCTAAGTGGTTATTAAAATCACCTTTGTTCATGAAATACCCTTAGGTTTTCTATATTTACAAAAACAATCCCTATATTAATGAAAATATAATATTTACACTTTAAACCCTTAGGTTTCCATATTTTCACTTTTAGTCCTTCAACTTTGCAACAATTACACTTTAGGTCCTTATGTTCTCAAAACAACCCTTTAAGTTTCAGAATTGATAGAAACAGCCCTTGAACTTTATAAAACATTTTTGGCAGTTTTAACCCACAAGTTTACAAATTTTCACTTTTAATCCCTTAACTTATAAAAGTCGTATTTTAAGCCCAAATAAGTTCTAACAAGCAGAAAGGGGTTTTATTATATTCCAATAAGCCATATAAGTTGGGTCAGCTTATAAATAAGCTCGGATGAGCTTCTTTTGGCTTATTAGTCTTATTGGACTCGTTAGGGTCCATTAAGCAAATAAATGGTCTAATTAAGATTTTAAAAGTACATAAGCTCTCATTTGAGTTATATAAGCTTATATGAAATTGTTTGGCTGAAAAATAAGCTCGGACGAGCTTATTTGAGCTTGTTGGGCTAGTTAGCCTAATAACTCTAGTCTGAATGTTTTTAAAATTCCATTAGGGTTTCAATACATGATCCAACTTATTTTCTAGTTTCATTAGGCACTTAAGATTATAATTAAGCTATTTTTATTGTATGGCTTATTCAATAAGCTAAAAAGCTCATTAATGGGCTTTTGGGGCCCAATAGGAACCTATATAACATTTAAATCTTTTAAACTTGTTCACTTAGGTCCATTAGCTTTCTAAGGCTTATCATAAGCCCTATAAGCTGAGTAAGTTAGCCAATAAGCTGAATAAGCTTATACGTAGCCATTGGGCCTCAGATTGGGCCTGTTTGGGTCTAACGAGTCCACTAGTATCCCGTTAAGGGTTTCCATTTACTTTTTACTAACCAACAAGTTAAATGAGTTTTATAAACCTTCGATAAGCTCAAGTGAGCTTATTAATAAGCTATGGGCCCCAACCAACAGACTGTTAGGCCCATTAGCGTCCGTTAGTGGACTGTTGGGTCCAATAAGGTCCATTAGCGGCCCATTAAGCTTATTAGGATTACTAGCACCAAAACGAATTCATGTAGCTTATATATGAGACGAGTTTGCCACATGAAATTGTTTAACAGGTTCGTATACATCTTCCCGAGCCTATTCATCAAGTTTACTTAAAACGTTTACGTATAGTTTTCGTAAAATTCGTGTGTAAGTGTTAGCGTCCATGTTGGTTTCCACACTTTCATTTAAACAAAAACACTTAAGCCTTAGCTTGTTAGTAAATCACATCTCACAAGTTTTATTATGTTCTAGCACCACATAAGAGATTTTCTTGCATGTATACATGCGTGAATACATATACACGTATAGATAATGCATATAACAAGTATGTTTTGCCCTTTAGCATGTCTAAGCCCTCGTTAGTTTATTGTTTACATACTACATGACCCATTGACTAGCAAACAAAGAATGAAAGTATAATATGATCACGTATAGGTTTGGCATGGGACTTAAAGGGTCCTAGCGTCTTGATGTCGAGTTTGGACATGTAGAATGACAACCCAAATGTGTCACATGATCGTATATCAAACCTAAGTTTCAAAGCTTACACAAATACCCAACCTTGGCTCGTGATCCTTTTTATTACCTTGTATGAAAACCCTAGTGTTATTTTTAGGTTTGAATGAAATGGTAAGGGTGTTTGTTTGCGTTTTATGACCCGAGACAAGGGAAACATGATGTTTTGTTTGAGAGGGAGTGTTTAGTGAGTTTATGAGTTTTCAAGAAGTGTTTTGTGTCATGTATGATTGAGTATATATAGGCTTAAGACTTGGTTAACTTTCTAGTTCCCTTAACTAAGCCAAACCGTGCCCTAAGCTAGTGGTTTATGGTTTTCTAGTTATCAAGACATGGTTTTGCTAATACTACCTAGTACATATCTTAATTACAAGATCAATGTACACGATTTCCCTAAGATTTGAAGATCCTTGATTGTATATATGTTGTTGTTGCCGTAGGTATCCAAGAGGTATAAAGAGAACAAAATTGGTTATTAACCATTGGGTAATAGGCTAGTTAGGGACAAGTTGTACATGTTTTAATTACATAGGATTTATACATGTACTTAAGGAGATTTTTAAGGATATTTCTAGTTAATTTTGCCCATGGGACGAGTAGGGTTAGAGGGAAATGCAAGATTTTGAAATCTTATTAAGGTTATACAAGTACAAGGTTTAATGAAGAGATAATTGTACAAATGTGTAAATATCCAAATGTTTTATGGTTCTTTTGTTTACCTAGTTTTGGCCAATGTGACATATGAACACAAGAATTGAACAAATTTTGTGTTTAAGGATTAAAAGTAGGTATTGGTTTGAGTCTAGGTAAGTCTAGGTATTTTCAGGGTGTGTCTAAATGTATTTTATTGCAAAACGTAAGCCTTTTACGTGACCAATAAAAATAAAATACGCAAAGTCATTAATTATCTTCTTAATAATTATATAACACTTGATTGATGTAAACCTTAATTTATTTGGTGACCGTTTATGTTAAATGATTATTTCTAGTCTACGCGATTTAGCTTAAAAGTTAAATTAAAAGTAAACGCGTATCGGACCAAAATAAATAGTGATGAAAAATAGGTGTCGTAAAATGACCTGAAATTGAGAAATGTTACAAAAGGAAAGTGTTCATGCAATCTAGGTTGGATGCCAAATTTGCGAAGGACCTCACCTCGATAAGGATTGTCCCCTCAACGAGGAAGTTAAACAAGTTAAAGAGGTCAGATATGGAAAATTTGGATGAACACCGCCTTTTAACGGGAACAATGTAGGAAAGTTTCATGTAGGACCACCTAGATACTACACTAAGACTGATAACTGTCCACCATATGGTGAAAGGAGGCAAAACTTAGAAGAACTATTAGCTAAGAATCAAGAGGAATCTGCACGAAGAAGTACTAAAATGGAGGTGTTGATTAAGAAGCTTTAGGAGAATGCTGAGATTAACACTAGGAACCATAACGCCTTACTTAAAAACATAGAAACCCAGATCGAGCAGTTAACCGAAGAACTTCATTCCAGGAATATTAAATCTGAACAAGCAAAGGTAGTAATTGTTGAACATAGGGGACCCTGCTCTCTAAAGAAACTTAAGAATCTCCATGGAATATCCTTCCTCTCTGACTCTCAGGAAGAAAACACCAATGATCAACTACCTACGAAGGAATCTAATATAGGACATTTTACGCTTCCCTGCACCATCGCTAACTTTATCTTTTATGTAGTGTAAATGTTTTACCTAAGAATATTTTTGAGTATTTGGAATTAACAAACCTTAGTGAAACCGAGATGCTAGTAGAAATGGCATATATGAGAAAAAAGGCACCACTTGGGATAGTTAGAGACATACTCATAAAAATTGATAAATTACTATTCCCATCTGACTTCGTAATTCTTGATCAAACCCCTATTTCAACTGTCATTTTAGGAAGACCCTTTTTGGCTACCGTTCACGCCTAGATTAGTGTTTTTGAAAAAGAAATATCAGTAGGGATAGGTGACGAAAGGGTAACTTTTAACATAAATAGGAATGACCATAACTTCGCCCCTACTGAGGGAATCTTTGTGTTAAACTCGATTAAAACTGATGAACCAATCACTAAAAGATTGAAGATAAATGATGACACTGCTACAACACATTTTTGTAAACCTATTATACAAAAATGTGATAAGGACTTTAAAGCTTGGCCATCCTATAGCTCATTTAGGAATAAATGTGATAGGGGGCATGAAATTTATGGGAACAATAAGCTTGGTAAAACAAAATATTGGTTTTTCCCTAATAATAATAAAAGGATGGAAATGAAAGGAGGTGGGGTATCATTTCTGAACTTTTTAATGATAAGATATGGTAGCTGTCAGGTTGAGGATTCTATTTGGAGCAAAAGGTATTCAAAATGGTGTAATGAAAATTCGCATGATAAGAAGCCTAGGCCGAGAGATTACACTTTTAAAGAATGGGTAAAGTTTAAGAAAGGACACCTAGACATAAGTAAATCAGCTAGGAAAGATTTATTTAGATTATAGGTGATTGATCGGTTTACTGAGGCATTAGATCCTGATGAAAACCCTTTGTAAAGATCTTTAGATGAATACAAATGGGTATTCCATACAGAAATAGAACAACTTGCAGATCCTTGAAGAAATATGGGCAAAATGTAAAAGAGCTCGATGTAAGAATAAAGATTGGTGGTATGATTACTGGTATGAGGATGAAGAAAAACCAGAATTAGTTAAAAAAGATTACAATCCACCAATAGTGCACAGAAACATTTTAAATAACAAAATATAAGTTCGACAACGGATGTAGCTTCATTTGTGTTAGTGGCAAGAATAATGAAACCCTGTCCCTGGGAAGGAAAAATGGATCAAGGTTTAGAAAAATGATAATGGAGGAAATGAAAGAAGTCATTGGGAATGACGGAGAGGACTTTGACGATGGGATGACGTAGAATGAGAACGAGTCTAACTTAAAGACTCGTTAATAAACAAAAGTGCTTGTCGGGAGACAACCCGTGCTTTATTTAAATGAAATTTCCTTTTTACACTAGTTGGTTTGCATGTTTCTTACTTTGTTTTGCAGAATCTAGAAGCTAGGAGGCAATTATCGAGACCGGCTCGACTCATAATCATGTGGTAACCTTTTTGAATCTTCAACAGTTATGACGTAACGAATTTAGTTTACGCCGTAACCACTATAGTATGACATAATCGATTTCATGGTTACGCCGTAACGCCTTAAAACTTAAAAATTTTACCACTAGATTATGACGTAACCACCGGAGTTACGCCGTAACCTCCTTCTAAAATCATAAAAATTTAAGTTTTAAACATGTCTAAACCTTTTGTACGTAAAGGGACTTTGTGGTTATGTTCTCTGGAAGCCCTCATGAGACTAAACTCGTCCACTTAGGCCACTAAGTGGTTTAAAAGGCTTGTTGCATATGCTAAATGCAACCGTGATTCCTACGAAAGTGAATTAGGTTTGTATTTCTTGTACACTTCATAATTCTTGTAGAACAATTTTATGCTTTGGTTTGTTTTTGTGATCACAGGGGATAATGAGCTTGGGAGAAGACGGAGATAATCTAAAAGATTTCTGCTAAATTTCAAATCTCGAAGCAATGCTCAGGGAGTTTCTTGTTTTAATTCTACTCTTTCCTTTATATTTTATTTCCTTAAGGTACAATAGGGACATTGTACAAATCAAGTGGGGGGATGGAAGTAGAATTAATATTTGATGTATGTTTTGCCTATGATTTTCTAGTTTTCTTTGAAAATTATGCCAATTTTAAAACTTTTGACAATTTTTTCTTAAATAACTAGAATTAATCTTTGCCGAATGAACATTACCCTTTATTATTACTTGGTGAGATTTAAGCCTAATATTCCATTTTTATCATATTAATAAAAAATCCACCAAAATATTGAGTGTGCCGGTAATATTGTAGACTTTAGAACTTGGCTTGTACATCATTTCCAGACCAAATTGATTAGCAGGAATAGATAGTTCAAGAAGGCAACACTTAGGAAATCACCCAAATAGCCTATATGTGTGTGTTTATCGACTTGTTACACTGACTTGTCGACCTCCCGTGATAAACCATTTTGTTACACTTATTATTAGTGCAAGATACCCCTAGATTACCCTTGTTAAACCAATCTAAGTTTTTACCCAATTTTATATGTATCATTACACCATTTCGCCTTAACCTACCCTATAGTCTATAGTTATCTTTGTTTTGAAATTTCTGGATACTTAAGTCTATGGTTCGGGGGAATAGGAACGAAAATTTTATGCATTCATGGAAGACCAATCAGTTATGATCTACAAAGACCCCTCTGTATCATCACTTTTGACATTGTTCATCTCAAGTGGGGGGATGTGTGTATAATATCAAATGCTGCAAGGGCAATAATAAAAAGATATAAACTCCTGTAGCATTTGCATGTTTAAAAAGAAAGAAAAGAGGGTGCAACTAAAAACCACCCATGTGCTAAAGAATATAAAGATGGTGCAAATTAAGTAATTATGAAGAATGGGGCTAGTAGCCCATTATTGCACCAAGAAATCTCAATAATTATGAAGAATGGAGCTAGTATCCCATTATTACACCAAGTCATCCCAATGCTTATGAAGAATGGATCTAGTAGCCCATTATTAAAGATCAGATTTTCAGACTTAGACTCTTAGACCATTTGTTTTGTATTTTTATATTAACAACCATTAAATGTGTATCACATGTCTATCCTAACCCCTTTATCACCCTTTAAAAATCATATTACCCTTGTTGCCTTCGGGAATTATTTAGACCCTAATTCTAACTAGTGCATATTTATGTACTTTCCAAGCTTATGATAGAATACATGCTATGACTGTGCAATTGAGCAATCACCCCAAAAATGAAACACTTAAACTATTGGAGAGTTGAGTGACTTTGTATCCCCTTTTCGTGAGGTGTTTGGTTTTGATGTTTTCTAGAATAAGTGTTTTATTGATTCATTTCTTAAAATGATTCTCAAGAAATCTTTTTATAAAATATTTTAACAGGTTTTACTTGAGGGCAAGCAGAAGTCAAGTGTGGGGATATTTGATAACATCAAATATTTAATACTTTTAGTGACAAAATACCCCCTATATTACCTGCAAATATTTCACTAATACTCAACAAAGAGATATTTTCTATCATTTTGTAGTTTTTAGGTGAAATGTAGGAAAATGACAAGAAACATAGGGAAAAAAGGCTTAAAGTTTAATTATCTGAAGAATGTTACGGCGTAACACCAAAAATGGTTACACCGTAACATATATTAAGCAAGTACGAAGATCAAGGACAACTTTACGGCATAACACCATATCTAGTTACGCCGTAAACATGTATTTGGAAGGAAATCTTACCCAAGATAGAGTTACAGAGTAACACCCCTTATGGTTACGCCGTAATCATGAAGATCCACAAATATGGAATGAAGATCACGTACGTATGGAAACTATTTGAAGGTTATGGCGTAACACAATATCTGGTTACGCTATAATAATTGCTTATTTATGGAATGTTGTGTAAGAAGGTTACGGCGTAACACCTTTATCAGTTACGCTTTAACATGTTCGATACTTATAAATAAAGGCATCATTCAAGCTATTCCGACATCACTTCCTCCATAGCCACTTGGAGAGTGATAAAGGCTTCCAACCTTCAAAGAATTCCACCTGGAGTCCAAGGGAGATCACACTTTATTTACTTTTTGTATTTAATCGTTCAGATACGAATACTGTAAGAATTATGAGCTTTCAATCTATGATTACTTCTATTTCTTGTTGTGTTTCCGTTACCATGAGCGGCTAAGTACTTAAAGTGCTGGCCTAGTTATGTAGTTACTATTGTTATGATGTTTCTTTCCTATTAGATTATGGTTTCGTTAGATATTCCTTGACTATTGTATATCCCTGGGTTTTGGTAGTACTGGTGGTTTGGACCTTGCTTGCCGCATTATTAGATTATCATGTCAATATGGGATCCATCGGGTACTAAGGAGGATCTATGACTCCATCCCTAGTATAGGAATTAACCGGTATCCTCACTTATCACTCAATATACTTAAAAAGCATAGGAACTCTTTCGGAAAGGGTTAATAATCTGTATAGGTTATTAGATAAGTTTTGGGAATAGTTGGGATTAATTACTACAACCTAGATATCCTAACTCCTATACGATTTGGACTAAGTCGGAATCACAGGAAGTATAGGATAGACTAAATATACCTATTCAAGTATATCGACCTTAGAAACCACTAATGAAACCATAGTTTAACATTGCATAGTAAAACATTTTCATAACAGTAAGAATGAGAAATAACTAGGTTAGCATGTTTGTTGGGATTCTTGATTTGATGAGACAAAATGAATAAAAGAATGAAACAAAAGGATCAAAGTCGTCATTATAAAACTCTACAAGCTGGTAGAGAAATATGAAGATTTGGTCAAATATTCTACCGAATAATTAGGAAACATATTAATGTGGTTTAATGTAATTTAAATAGTTTTCTTATCTATTGATTTACTTTCTTTGTAAGTCATGATCTCTCCCTATATAAAGAGATCATAGACATAGGTTTTAGACATCCATCTATAGAAAACTAGAGCTCTCCCAATGAGAGTCTAGATAGTTATATAGCAGGTCAACTGATGAGAGTCAAATAGTACACCATAGTTAGTTGGTGTAGCACCAAATTATAGTTGGGGTAATAAGGAAATCATTCAATAAAGAAAACCTTATGATAACATTGATTGTGTTCTTTATTATTCCGCTGCATGTTATCAATCATTGTTATTATATCCTTAATGGGCTAATCGATTCTCAACATGTGGTATCAGAGCCTCATGACTCTCGATCTAGGATCAACAAGGTTTCACAAATAGAACAAGGTATGATGCTTTTGATTTTTGGTGATTTATTCTATATCAAGTTCAATTTGTATTAGGGGTTTTGTCACGATCTAGTCTATTCTTTCAAGACAAATATGAAGGTTGCTGCTGTTACTGATTCTAATTAATAAAACCAATTAAGGTCGGTTACAAGCATTTTGATGACAAGAGGGTTTTCTATAAACCCCAATTCGATAAACCCTAATTCGATTGATCATCATAAAGGGTTCACGTTATTGGTATATTCCAGATCTTTGGATTTACATATTCTTGGTTCTGATCCGTGGCTTATACCCTCTTGTGATAGAGGTAAATGCTTTCTTGATCGTTCATATAATGCATGCTTCTAATCATGTTGCTCGCTGCCTATGTTTATGTAAATATATGGAGAACAAGTTAAGTGATGGTTGTTATTAATCCTACTGTTGATGTATTGGAAGTGTAAACCCTAAACATGTGATGTGTTTAGGAATGGCAGAAAAGGATTGTTAATATAGCAATGAGATGTTGTGTAATTGGTTTTGATACTGGTTGGGCTCAAGTTGTGTTCGTAGTCAGTAGGTTTTATAGTGTAAAAGCAGCAATAAAAGCAATAAAGGTTTTCTTGACATTTTCTTGTTGTTTAAAATGTCACAAAATCTCTTGGGCGGAAGGAGGTTAGTACTGTTCGTGTCTACATTAGTACTGCTGCCAAGGTAAAGTTTTTACTGCTGCTAGAACGTTACTAATGTTATCCTGTAAAACAGTGGGTTGCACATATTGTGTATTTATACATTGAACAGGTATACAAAGAAAGTTATATGCTGCTTAATGGTACTGTCCGCTTATGAAGATAGTAATGTTCGATTCCAATGAATGATAAAACTGTTCATGCACATGTATGATTTATGGAAGTTAGGATGTTTTTGCTGCTCATATACTTTATTTTGTTCGTTGGTTTTGGGCTTGATGGGATACAATGATAAAACTGCTATTGGGCTTAAAAGTTTATTAGTGCTGCCAACGAATACCTTTTAGTACTGCTCGAATGGGATGTTTATGTTGCTAATGTATATTTTACTACTACTTGAGGCAAGAGGTAATCTGTTACTATTGTTTGGACGTATATGATTAATACATTAGTGCTACCTGTTCTATTAAAGCTGTACGAGTAAACATTTGGCTGCCTTGTGATATTGTTATGGTATACGAGTTTTATGGAAGTAGTTTTGGATCCACAGTATATTAGAGGCAGTTGTGAATATGATTCGTAATTATGGATATATGTTACAAGTTTGGGATTTGATATATTATAGAATCCCTAATTTTTAGGATTTTTATTCGTTTCCACAAATAAATGTGTGACATGGGATGGATATATGAGGATGTGTTTGTTTATATATTACTGGTCATACGTTTTTAATACTGCCTATATATGGTTAATCCTGCTAGTCTTAAGTGACAAATTAACAACAATTCAGCGACAGATTATGTGTCACTATTTGCTATGGGAGGAAGGAGTCAAGTGCTTTGTGACAGTTTAGCTACGGATTAGTAACAAAATAAAGTGTCACAAATGAAATACGTTAGTACTGCCGCACTTGGATTTTAATACTCCCAGAATTGTCTGACATAACTAGTTTGTACCGCTAGCTTTGTACGATATTGGGTATTACACAATACTTAGTTTTTGGATGGATTTAGATCTTAGACAGAACTATTTTTCAAATAGTTTATTCTTATTGATTTTATGGCTCGTTTTGGAGATTTATTGAAGAGGTGATTACGAAAACAATTGAATATTACTTATTTGATGTTGTAGTTGAGTTTCACAAATGCGTGTTCTTATCATACCTTTTAGCAGGAGGTAACTTGTTCGTGCTTATCAACGATGTGACGAAGACTTGACGAATCTAGCAAAGGTGTGTGATTTTTCTTAGGGTGCTCAATGCTCACATTTGCTATCAGTTTAGTCATGTGTCTCATAGAAGATGAGGATTTTGTCAAGAGGTTGCGGTCTACTTATATTTTGGTCTTGGTATAAGTTCGACGTCACGTGGATAGTGCAAGATATAAGACACAAGTTTGAGAGATTCTACTTCTTCATCAAATTCGTTATACTCTATTTTCTTCATTAGTAATCACTACATAGAGCCTATAGAGTTTGAGATTCAAGAGATGGTAAACATATGGGTTTTAAAGGAAGCTTATTGATTAAATGTTTAACCATTTACATGCACCACTTAAGGGGAAGTGTTTCGTTACTACTGCTAGTCATTTATTACTATTGCTAGTTTATATTTCTACTGCTCAAAGTCATTTTTCATATTATGCTTCACGGCGGGTATTTTAAGTATTGGAAGGCTGGATTAGTAGTTGTGGTATATGGTTTGTAGCTGTTATGATCCAAGTTGCATTTCTACAGAAGACCTCTATTAATGATTACAAAAGGGGGAAGAAGATTATAGGTTTATTGATTTGTAGCTTATTATATGTGGTGACATGATACAAAGGAAGCTTGGAAGTTTGTTTCATTCAGGGAGACGATTACATCTCAACTTCTCTACTTAAGGGGAAGTTTGTACATGACTTTGTTTGTTTTGTCATCATCAAATAGGGGAAGATTGTTGGGATTCTTGATTTGATGAGACAAAATGAATAAAAGGATCAAAGTCGTCATTATAAAACTCTACAAGCTGGTAGAGAAATATGAAGATTTGGTCAAATATTCTACAGGATAATTAGGAAACATATTAATGTGGTTTAATGTAATTTAAATAGTTTCCTTATATATTGATTTACTTCCTTTGTAAGTCATGATCTCTCCCTATATAAAGAGATCATAGACATAGGTGTTAGACATCCATCCATAGAAAACTAGAGCTCTCCCAATGAGAGTCTAGATAGTTAGATAGCAAGTCGACTGATGAGAGTCGAATAGTACACCATAGCTAGTTGGTGCAGCCTCAAATTATAGTTGGGGTAATAGGGAAACGTTCAATAAAGAAAACCTTATGATAACACTGATTGTGTTCTTTATTATTCCGCTGCATGTTATCAATCATTGTTATTATTATCCTAGATGGGCTAAACGATCTCAACATGTGGTTCTTGTAGATCTACCTCATGGAATGAAGGTGATTGGCACCAAGTGGGTCTACAGAAATAAAAGAGATGAGAGAGGT